>JANHQD010001044.1:0-76270 GCA_024721195.1 Marasmius sp. AFHP31
TCAGCAAGTACTACCCACATTAGTAGGAAAGTTCGGAACATCTGCCCACACGCATTAGCATTAAAGCAGCTTTGTATCCTATCTAGAGCATTGCCCGGTTTCTGTAACAAGTTCCGTGAATCGTCGAGAATAGAAAGTCTTTGAATCGCATAGTTGATTGTCTGAATCGTCTAAGTCGTACCGTCGTCCTCGTTTCGTCGTCGTATCGTTTGGCCCGTCGAGTGGTCTTGTCGTCCGTCGTTGTCGTATAAGATCCATCGAGAGGTCTAGTCGTATCGCCCGTCAAGAGGTGTTTCGTTTGTCGAAGATCGTATTTTGAACCGTCGTCTCGCTTCTTGTCTTTACCTTTTCCCTTCGAATCCACCAGTCTCCAAGTTATAACCGACGGAGTTACCTATTGTTCTGTCTATCTTTAGCAGGGCGTAACCTTTGTCAAGCCGACACATTCCTAGCATTCTCCGGACTCGTAGAAGTGTTAGTTGCACCCGCACTTTTGTGTATTGATTATCCCTTCTACTTACGACGTCCATTAGCGTCCAATGTCAGGATCAGCCACCAGTTCCTCCATCACATGATACCTTGGCCCTCCCAACCGCATCGGTTCTGGCTGCCCCTTCCCATACGAGATCCCGTAAGCAACCGCAGGAAAGCCCTCCCCCCGCTCATGCAATATCTCTTCTGCCTTCCAGTTCACCTCTTCACGTCTTTGCAAAATCTTGCCAGCTGCCCGTTCAGTTGCCTCTGGGTAGGATGCATCTGACGGGCGGCCAAGCAGCGTGACCAAGACGCGCCCATCCTTGTCAAGGATGGGAACAGAGGTTCTAGAGCTTGGTTAGAAGGGCAGTGGCAAAATAAATAGCTACGTACCTGCCATTCCAAGCGATGTAGCCAAATCTCTCTGCATCGAGATCATCCAACGTCACCCGGTCCTTTGCATTCGGGATGCGCGATGGCGGCTTTCCAATCCATGCGCCTTTTGCAAACGGCAACGCCGTAGAGTCGAAGTTGGTGGTAAATGGGACAGCGGGGAGCACAGTCTTCTCAAAGGCACGCCCACGGCCTGAGGGATGCCCGAACTCTGCGACTTTCTTCTGCCTCTTCACCCGTCGCCTTTGGTTATCCTTCCTCTGATCATCCTCATCCTTCTCCCCCTCATGCTTCCTCTTTCTCTCAGACCCTTGCCTTGCACTCTCCGCCGCTGGTGGTGCCACAAAGCTGACGCCGTCCTCCCCCTCATCTTCCACCTCACGCCCGTACGCCTCCTTCAAAAGCACTGTAGAGTCGACTTCCTCAGAAAGCTGGATGGGAAATATGGCGTCCTGGTCGGGTGTTTTGATGTAAGAAGCCCAGACGCGACCCGAGCGTGTCTGGGAATTCAGGGCGGTAAGTTAAAGCCAGCAGGATGGGCGCTCTCTTACCTTTCTGTCGTGACCTGGGTAAGACATTGCACAAGTTCTCTTTAAAAAGGGTTATCAGCCTCTGTTTACAGGTCTGGGGTTGCTCAAACAGAGGGCCTTGGGCTCACGGTTAACTTATTGATCCAGGCGTGAATCAATAGCTAAGCCCCCGTCTTCCCAACGTTCCAGGCTTGAAACGTTGAGAAAAGACGCTCTGATTGAGTTCAGGCAAAGGGTAAGCTCACCTGCGCACTGGAAGTTTGACGGTAGTGGGCGTTGAGTTGAGGGTAGTCAACAAAGCTACGTGAGGCAGTCACGATTCTTTGTTGACGCGAATGATACACGTGACTGGCGTTTGTTTGTCCATGGTAATCCCGGTCCGGGTCCGGCGTCGACTTTACCATGGGTACCTCAAAGAAGAGACACAACTCTGGCAGCCATGCCTCCTCCAGAGTTCGCATTGGAGGAGGTAGCGCCAACGTCGTCGACCGTCTCAAATCAAAGAACCGCATCTTTTCGAAGAGTCAACTCACAAAGATCAAAGCCACGCAAGCTGCTATCCAAACTCCACCAATTGCAACAAATGAGGGCGACGATGAAGATTGGATTACCCAGGGATCCGTTCCTTACGACGACAGGATGGAGGATATCTTGGAAGGGAAAGAGGCTTTTGAGCTAAGCCACGAAGGGGAGTGGGCGGCGCTACTGGACAGTTACTACGAGACCACCCCCGGAAAACGGCGAGTCTTTTTACCCTACATCCATACCGCCCTATTAACCCCATTACAGAAGACGAAGGGATCGAAGAACACGTCGAGACCGCACTGAAAGAAGAAACCGTCGGTTTGCACCACAGATGGAGGGAATGACGGCTGCGTATATGGCATGGGACCACGAGCGTGGAAAGGCTGGACTGTCAGAAGGAATCCCTGAAGAATGGGAGGGGCCAATGGGGCCAACTACGGTAGTGGTGGTGGATTTCTGGCGTAGGTGATCTCCTTTGCTCTCTCGCTCTGAAACTGACCCCCTAGTAGGGATATACAACGCCGAGGTTCAGGCAAACCTAGAAGGCAGCGAGCTTTATTGGTCCACGTTTCTTGTCCACAACGGCATTTTTCCTTGCTCACCCGGCGTTTCGAAGGTCACCGTAACGACTCGTACCCTTGAAGCTTTCCGGTTGCTCAGTCTTCGCTGCCCTCGCCTCGGCATCCAACCCTTTGTGAAAACTCTTTGCGACCTTCATGGCGTTTCCTTCAAACCTTACCTCCGCAAGCAACTGTCCATTGCATACGACCTCTACCTCGATGCACGAGCCCGGGTTCGAAACCTGGTCATGTCTACCGTTGGCCGCGACTCACCAAACTGGCGTTTATCTAACGCGTGCCCCTGCTGCCAGTACCGTCTCAAGGATGAGGAGCCGTTGAAATTCTCGATGCTCTTCACCATGGATGGCAACGACTCCTTGAAGAGGGTGGCGCGTCGAGAGCAGGGGGTGGACGACGAAGGAAATGAAGGGGGTGGGCTGGGGCCTTCCAAGGAGAGGGAGGATTCAAGAGATGGCGGAGGTGACTACTTCCTAAGCCGTGAAGAGGTGAACCAGTGGGCCAAGGATTCGATTCAAGAACTGTTTGGCAAGAAGGATGAGGATATCTTTGACGAGTCGAATGGGTGCGCAGACAGGTGGAGGAACATGAGCGAAGAGTTGACTTCAAAGATGTGGGGGGTTTTTGAAGAGACTGGGGTGTTCGTGTCGCTTTGTCGGCATGGGTTCGTTCTTTTGGTGGTGGATATGGTTGAAAGTGGCGAACTGTGAGTCCCAGCTGCCTTTCTCCTCGCAAACGTTGCTGACGGCCCACAAGAGCCAAATACCCTCTAGCCATTGTGAATCGGCTTCTCGAAGTCTTAGGCGCAGACCTTGGAGGTGGATACGACATCGGATGTAGGTTCAAAGCCACTCTCTCCACCAGCCCTCTTCGCGAGCGGGTCAAGTCCCTCAATTACACGTCCCTGGTCGGCCTCTTTCACGGCCACGCCCACTGTCGCCTGTGCCAACTTCAACACCTTGGAACCTACGTGCGAGGTCTTGGGCTGGAAGACCTCGAGGGGTGCGAAAGGTTCTTTTCCAAGTCAAATGCCCTCGCCTCCTCCACCCACCACGCGTCCTCCTTCCACCGCCGACAAGCAATTTCCTCCTATTGCCATCACCACGATACCTTCGAAACGTACCCCAACCTAAGTGCGTTTCTTGTCAACAACTACAAGCAGGCATTGGAGGTTCTGAACTCGCGAGGGGCACTGCTTGTGGCAATGCAGGAGCTGGGCGTCAAATCGTTTGCGGAGTTTCCGGACTGGCTGAAGAAGGAGGAGGCGTACCTCAAGGGGCTGAAGACCCAACCGCAAGGCGAGGCTCTGGAAATAGAGTATCTCCAAAAGCTCGAGAGGTTGAACAAAGCAGAGTGAGTGCTCCCATTGCTGCGAATTCTTTCGCGCTAACTCAACGCAGAGCTTCGCTGGAGAAAGCCCAGAAAGAGTGGCTTACAACAACGCCAGATACGTTCGGAACAACACACGACCAAACGAGACACATCGAAGCCCAGCACCGGCACTCACTCGAGCAACGAAATGACCTCAAGCTGGATGTTCAGGCTCTGGAGTTGAAGCTGGGGATCAAGGATAGGTGGATTGTTGGGACTGCGCAATGGGAAAGGGTAAAGAAGTTGGCCAACATGGCTGAATTCCAGAAGGCAGTGGATAAGTTGGAGGGTTTGATAGTCGCTCGACTATTCGAGCTGACGAAAATGAACATGTCGGGCACAGGTTCGTCTTTTATGCCTACGTATACAAACTGCGCTCAACCCCGGCAGGTTACAGGCTCCGGAAACACATCGCGCAAGCCCTCAAGTCTCGGTCAAAGGCAGTCCGCACTGCACTCGAGCAGTACAATGCAGCTGCAGAGAAGTGCGGCCATGAGCTGCTCGAATGGGAGAAGGTCGTCGAATATTCATTCCTCTCCGACTTCGACCTTCTCCGAGATTCCCGCCAAGATATTAGGGACGAAGCATGGGCCAAGCCGGCAGGGAGGCTGGCGATGGATCAGTACTTCAAGATTCTCGGCGCACGAGAGGAGATAGTCCGCCTCAACGTAGAGATACGCCGACTCGTGACCAGCATTCGCGACGAAGGTGTCTTCCTTCAATCCATGTATGACCAAACGCTCCCGACAAACCCCCCGCTTGCCCATCAAATCGAGAAATACCGGCTCGAGCGAGCGCGATACAACCACCTGCATATGGAGAGGCTCACTAAGCTCTCTGCTGCAGAGGGCTTCACTGGCAGCCTCTACCCCGGGGAATCTGTCAATGGAAGCCCGAAATCACCCCTTCCAGATCGCTGCTCAGCTGACGGTCCCACAGCTGCTGTTTACGACCAAGACGAGGACGCACCCCCTGAGGAGGAGGAAGAGAGGGACCTAGGAGACGATCAAGGGGATATTGATGTTATTTCAGAGCTATATGAGGTCATACGTATATCGGAGGATTAGTTTCTGTCTTCCATGTGTACTGTTATATACTTTTCGTGTGCTTACAGTACTGTGCAATGTACCGCGACGCGACGCGTCTTCAACATGTGACCTCGTGAGATTATCAGCATTATCTACATCGAGATCCTATCTATATCTGACGTCTTATCTAGTCTTATCTAGTCTTATCCCTATCAATAGATCACACGTCATCACTAGTCAGGCGCGGATTACTGGAACGCTGTCAAGTCCCGACCTGAATTGTTACTGAATTATTCAGGTACCGGTATAATTCTACTTCTCATAGGACCACCCATTGGTAAACCCCCCCTTCTGCGGAGGCCTAATTCCTTGGTTACACGGGCCTATCAGGTGCTCTCCACCACCGGAAATTTTCCGAAATGCCGGTCTGAAAATAGCCGGTAGCCAACTTGCGAAATGTGCCGTTGTGCTGACTTGCAATCTCAAAGTTCGCTAGAGCCGCGTAGAATTGAGAATACTCGAAGGGGATCCCCGGAAACTGCGGAGTTGTAACGTTCACTGCCAGTAGTGTCATTACTGAGATGGCAATTTGCTGTAGGCTGAAGCACACCTTCTTGCCGTAATGTCACCTCCACCAATGCTAGATAGGCAGCGCCCAATCGATCCTCCAATGACTGTGTGACGTTCACTTTCTGCCAACAATTTGTGCGGTCAGAAAAAGATGCGGTCATATGGTATGGAATCGTACCCATTGTGAAGTCGGGGAGAACTTCGTTCGACAGAAAGGAAATTGGAGAAACACAATGGCGATGAAAAGTAAGGCGACACTAAACATCGTAGGTGAGGGATCCGAAAATGCGATTCAACCTCCGTACAGCCTCTTTTTCGACTTATACTCCAGCATCTCAGTTTGTAGTTGTATCGCCTGTCTTCTTTTCTGCATGATTGATTGTGGAAGGATCCACCACGTACACGTCCTGATTCTGATTCCACACGTCCCAACAAGGTATTTCATGCCAGCGCGAGGATCGGTGAACAGGCAGGAATTAAAAGGATGAAAAGATCAAGCTGCCGCGGTACCATGAGAGGTTCGTGGTGTAATTGTTCATCTGGGCATAAGTATTGCTTTCACTAACATGACTCGAATTGGTCTTGTGATGATAGTTTCCTCGAAAATGAACGGGATTTCGTCCCTAAATCATAAGCGTAGGTGAGAAAGAACATGATAGAGATAGAATTCAAGTTACAACCAGAACTGAATAGACGTAGACGGAGGACAAGGAGCGAGAAACCAAGGACTAGTAACCAAAATCGTTCGTCCCTTCTAACAGGCAGCAGGATTATGGGGACATGACGTCGATGTTGTACGTCGCAGAGGTACAGTTGACGGGTTTCATGATGCAGGATTCGTCCGAATCCGTTCAATGATCAGCGCCGACATCAGTATGTCTTCAAAGACCTCGTGTCCATCTGGGGTCACTTCAAGTTTTGGGAAATCGGTGGGCCGTCCTTGTCGTCGTGGGTGACCGCGAGGAGAGAAACGGGCGAGAAAGTTGCCGGGCGTACGGTCTTTGGAGGCGAAACACTACCAGAATGTGGGGCATAAGAGTCGTTTCAGCCAACAAACACGAGTGAAATAAGAACGCACGGTGATCACGCCACCCCCACTGCTGTCATCCCAGTATAGCGTAACGGATGCTTTCTCGTGTTCGAGAGTTTTCCATGTCCAGAACTGTTGGAATATGTATTTAACGGTGAGTTGAAGAGTGAAGCCTTGAAGGGAAAAGAAATGTGAGGAGGATTCTCACATTCTTGAACAGCCTTGTAGAAGAAACCAACACATCATATATCGGATGTTCATTCCCTCTCAAACAGACGCTGCTCGGATTCTTCGAGTTGCTCGTTCCGATCCTACCAGTCCAAGAAGGTTGAAACTAGGAACTATCACCAATATGTGCATGAAGACTCACTCGAAATCCCCAACAAACTCCCCATCCCAGCCATACTTCCGCACCGTCGTTATATGTGAGCTCGGTGTGAAACAGTTCAGACCCACACCTATGAGATACGGATGTTTTGCATTGCTAACGTTCTTGGGAGGAATCAACAGCATGGCATTTCCGGGCATCGGAGAGAACAGATAGGTCACTGTGTCGCTCGGTTTTGTGACAGAGGAATAGACGGGTGGTGTTACTGGAGTTTGATTGCCCCGTCCGTACGTATGTGATGGGTGTGAGGGTGGAGGCGGTGGTATAGGTGAGCCCGAGCGAGGTGGGTGAGTACTTCCATTGGCATTGGGAACTTGAAGCTGTGATTGAGATTGAGAAGAATCGATCTCCTCGATGGGTGGTTTCGCTGTTTCGCTGTCCAAAGTTCAGCTGGTATGAATGGCATAGAAGCACACACGACGCACTCGAGAATAATCATATTATCCCCCTCTTCCGGCAGTCAAGAGCAAGAATGAGATTCTGGAGGAATAAAAGGGATTCCGATGAGCTCGAGTCTCCTGCACTGGATCACATTCCATAATGATCGTGATGAGAAAGGTTTATAAGAGTTGCCGGTGGCTATGTCCGCGTCCGTCCCTTTCCCTTTCCTACCATCTATGGCCGACGACCCCCACCACACAAATCAAAGTCAAACACGAAATCACGATCAGGAGGGATTATTCTCGCATATTGCGCGCACCCTTGGGCTCGGTCAGGGCGATCTAGAGGGCAACGACGGCCGAGGTAGTGGCATCGCCGAACCGCGCTCTCACGACGTCAACGTCGATGATGATGGTGAGAACGACGTCAGTAGCACAGGGGTGGCCGCAGCGACAGGCATGGCGACTCCAAGCGAGAGCATAGCGGTTGACGACGACGACGATATGCCTCAACTTCAGGCTATGTCTGATTCGGAAGACGAGGGGGAGGACGGAAGAACCAGAAATCCGGAGGTAGCTATGCCTGCCACATCGACAATGTCGAACATTGCTCCCCCCATTTCTATACCCATGCCAACTCTGGTGGCCAGGACCAGCCAGAGGAGAGCGAGGGTCGACGACGCCGACGATGAAGAAGGTGATCGAGAGAGGGACCGCAGACATCCGGCTGAGAGGATTGGCGATGCGATGAGGAGAGCGTTGCAAGGCCAGCAGAACGCGAATACGGTATGTTCACGATTCTTGCCATTGCCCTCTGTACTGTGCGCTCAAAGTTCACTTTGCCCGGTCGGAAGGTCAATGACGCAGCGAATAACGCCACCAGTCACGACACTACCTCCAACAGCGAAACCCGTGCACCCACAACTAACCTTGGTCATCCTTTCTTTGCCCCTAGCCGTCCAAACGCTGACGATTTGGACGAAACTAGCGGGGGAGGAGGCGTTCCCTGGGTCGGTCTCCGTGCTGCGCGAGCTGCAGCCTCTCCCACTCAATCCCCACCATTGCCCCGACTTTCCTCAGAGATGCTCGCTCACATGTTTCGCACCATCGACAGTCGAAGTCCCCCCACACAAACATCACAACAGCACAACCCGAACCAAAATACCGAGTCGGAGTCTGGCCCAGAACGTCCCACGCCATCTCTCATCATTCCAGTGCCGCTTGGGGCTCTACCTACGCTGTTAAGGGTGATCGGTAATGCGATGAGGGAGCGAACAAACGAGGAAGGTGGAAATAGAGGTGCAGGAGGTAACACTGCTCCGGCTGGGGCCAACGACAACGCCAACACCGACACCGAGAGTCCGAACGTTGGGGACACAAACACCAGCGCTAATGCCAACAATAACAACAATGGGAATACAAACGCAGCTCAATCTCCGCCTCTCCCACCGTTCACTATATTCGGCGGTTTCGGAGGAGGCCTGGGTGGTTTCGGCACTATCGGAGGTGGCCTAGGCCCTCTCGGCGGAGGCGGCATGGGAGGTCTAGGTGGAATGGGTGATGGTATGCCGAACTTTGCGAATCTATTCTCCTTCTCGGACGAACGAGAACGCGACGATACCAAGCGTGGTCGACAGATTGTTGATGGCTTGGAGGAGAGCAATGTAGGGCTTGTGAAGCGACTGGAGAGGGTTAATAAAGTGCTCGGAGAGGATGAAGGAAGTGGGACTGCATGTGCTGTCTGTTGGGAGAGTCTGATTGACGAAGGTGGAGGATGGGGTGAAGAATCAAAGGAGAAAGAGAAGGAGAAGCAGGCGGAGACAGAACCAGAGGGAGAAAAATTCATTACCGCTCCATCGACCCCCCAACCTCAAGCTAACAAGGAATCTTCCGCGTCGTCCTCTATGCCTGTGGAAGAGTCGGAAGAGCAGAAGGCGAAGAACACGAAAATAGTCTCTTTACCCTGTGCACACATCTTCCATGCCGAGTGTTTGGTCCCATGGTTCTCCCGACCCCGGCAAACGACCTGCCCCGTCTGTCGATTCGATGTCGATCCTGAGGGGAAAGTATGGGGTCGCAGAAGACGACCCATGGGTTTTGGTGGACTGTTTGGTGCTCCGCCACCACCGGGCGAACGACTGGCCCATCTTCTGGCCGAGATGATGAATCGATTCGAACGTGATGAACGTGCTGAAAGAGATCGCGACCCTGGTGAGCTCTTCGTTCACGGAAGTTACTGTGCTTGAGGCAGATATGTGCTAATGATACCACCCGAATTCTTCCTTTTTTTTTGGTTTGAAGGTGCAGCGACGGGTCCAGCTACCGAAAACACGCAAGCCGGAACAACAGGCGGGGGACAGGGTTCACCTCTACCCAATACCTCTGATGCACCTGCCGCCGGAACTGCCAACACGACGAACACAGATTCGGACAACGACAATGACGACGCGAATGGTGATCCAATGCAGGGCTTTGCGGAGAGATTTGTGATGAACATGCTCGGACCTGCACTTGGCATTAGGAACGGTAATGGTGCAGCTACTGGTGACGGAGGTTCGTATTTGGAGACCGATTTTCTTTCTCCATCATTGACACCATGACTCTTATAGGCGCCGAAGGTGAAAACCGCAATGGACACCAGCCAAGGGTACGTGTCCTGAACAGTGGTCAAGGCGGAGGGCCTATCTCGATACTTGTGGACATGGGCATGCCACCTACTCATGGAGGGAATCCGAACACTACTGGCCCTGACAGCGCTACTTCCCCCGCGGAACCTACCGACGCATCTGGAGCCCAGCCAACAAATCCTACAGATACAGGCAACAACCGCGCCCGGGAACGGCGTCGTGGTCCCATCTTCACGATTGGACTCGACATGTTCATCGCACCCGCTTCTAGTCCAGGATTCAACCCCCCTGAACCGACCAATGCTCCCCCAGCCACCAATGGGCCGAACACTAATGCGTCTTCCACTTCTGGGAACTCGCAATCCCAGGCCCAAGCACCTGCACCGCAGGAAAACGTCGACGGTGATGGCGATGTGGTCATGGAGTTTGAGCATGTTTTCCAGTTCCCGGGAATACATGGTGAACATGACCATGACCATGATCGCGATCACACTGACGGAGGCGGCAACGAAACTAACAGCAATCCGCCCTCAGCTACCTCGACCGGTTCGCAAGATACGAGGGCTGATCCGAGTACTACCAACCCATCAGACCTGTACAATGGCTTTGGATTCCGTCGTTTTGCATCGGATCTGCCGCTAAGTCCAAGCCCGGAGCCTCCGTCGTTCTTGACCGACGGTCCTGCTTTTGGTGCTGGACCTTCTGGATATAGAATCATCAGTGGGACGGCTTCATCGATGGAAGATGCGATGAGACAAATTCGGGAGAATATCAGCTCAATGGTACAGTCGGGACCTTTGCCAATGCCTGTATCCATGCCCACGCCTGTACCGCCTGTACCTCCTGCACAGAGGAGACAGGGTGACGGGAATGGGGAGTCGCAAGCTCGGCCTGCGTCTGCGTCGTCAATCCTACCACCATGGATGGCGGCGGGGGCACCTAGCACTGCTCAGCCAGCCGTGGGCACTGGCGCTTCTCCTGTCTCACAGCCACAACAGTCCTCTAACCCGGCATCGCAGCCACAACGATCGTATGTCACCCGAATTCCTCGGTTTTCTCCTCCGCCCGGAGGACCTCGTAACACGCAGGGCAACAACGGCGACAACACCCCCATGTCGTTTGAACAATTCGTACGCTCACAGCATCCTGATGCCTTGCCGCCGTTAGCCTCGATCGTAGACACTGGTGCTGCGAATGGTACTGTCCCTCAAGCTCCGCGCTCTCGACCCCCCGATGTGCTACCGCCATTACCGTCATTAGCGTCTCTCGTCGACGGCGGTGTATTTAGTACCGATGGACGACCTCTCCGTCCTTTCCCGCGACGAACCCCCAGCATGGCGTTTGCTTCGAGGCAAAATGCAACGTCGAATCAACCTACCGGGGAACGAGAAGAGGAGCGGCAGTCTTGGACGCCTCCGCCTGCACCCGGACTGACGTTGCGTGAGCGGGTCGAGAAGAAGGAACGGGAGGCTGGGTTGAGGTGTTGGGATACTAGTTGTGGGATTGGGCCGTCGGATGAGGAGCCTTTGGTCGAGGTTGAACCTGAGAAGAGGAAGATGGTGTTTGTTCAAAAGAGGCCCATCCCGGGCCTTTCTGATAAAGGCAAAGGCAAGGCGAAGGAAGACAGTGGAGCTGGTGACAATGCGGTGTGTGAACACTGTTTCCATCCCTCGTGCCTTGTCTCTTCCACCCGTGTCATGATGTGGGGTGCTGAGGGAGTCAACATGGACGGGGAGGACGACGTTGTAGTGTCCTGCCCCGTGTGCCGAGAAGAGGGTGTTATCGCGAAGGAAGTGTGGGAAGAAGGCGCGGCGAGTCCTTAGATTTAGAGGACAATCATATTTCTCTTCTCTAATAGCTATCGTCTCACATTCATTCTCTCTCGCGCATCATGCATTTAGGCTTATCTCTTTGTCGTGCATCCCGGTTCATTTCTCGCCATATAGAACCCCACGGGAACTGTACTTCTTCATGCTCATCATTCATCATAGCTTCAGGATCTCCTGTAATAGTTTTCACTGTCGTATTCCACTGCATGTCTTCGTCTGCTAATGAGACCTATTTAACGAGACCGATGCTGAACTCCTCCATCACAGGACATTCTGCCTCGGGCCCAGCCTCCCGTGGCGCTCTGCCCAGTTTGACGGGTGCTGTAGTATCCTCCTCACTTCGAATTCTACTTTGCCTTGGAAGTGGTTTTGTGGCAGTTCTAGTTTAGACTTTGGCGCCAACATGGTCATGCACATGGTCCGGCATGTGATCGTGTCGTCCCTTACGACCAAAGATTGCCACATGCGGTTACGAAGAAACAACGCCCACACGCATCCACAATTTACATTGCGACGAGTCGCAACTGGGATACACTAGAACAGGAATTTCACCTCCAAATATCCAGCCTTTACTCTTTCAGGCACTCGTTTTGCGCCTTCCAATGACAGGACAACAGTGAACATTTATTCACGCTACTCAACAATCATTACAGAACCACAAAGATCTCCGAGCTCAAGGCGCTTTGTAAGGTGGGATTGTGATCTGGGTGACAGTCCAGGTCTTTCCACCATCCGCAGTCTGCAATCCAGTATGTTGAACACCAGCACCAACACCGAGGGTGTTCTTGAAGTTGGGGTCAGCAACGGAGAGCGTGATCTTGGTGTTCTTGTAGGTCTGGGTCGAGATCGTTCCTAAAGCGAGAGCCGAGTCAGTTTTCGGACCACAAACCGCCGCAAAGTCGGATAATACTGACCCTTGCAATTTTGCTGGCACTCAGTACCGGTTCCCCAACCGCCTTGGATGAGGGGGCCGTCGACTGAATGAGGTGTGTTCATTAGCCCGACGTTGTCATGGAATTGAGGGCGAAGACTAACAGCTTTGAAGGGTGGAAATGACCTTGCCGCCCACCATGACGGTCTGGTCCCAAGTGCGCTGGTCCGATGCAAGCTGAGGATACGCGTTAGCGATCAAGACGTCAGCGAAGAACCTCGAAACAGGCTGTCCGTACCTTATAGTGGATGTAGATCTCGGAGGTACCTTGAACCGGGACGAGAGGTCCGCTCTTTTGGCCTCCAACGCTAAGAAGGACGAGTGAGCATAGTTCAACGACACGGAAACACGAGACACTCACCCAAAGTAGCTCGCTGAGACACACCATTGGGTGGCGTTTGCACCGCAGCTAAGTATATTACGATAGCTTCTCAGTACGTGAGTCGCCAGAAATTATGGAACCTGACGCACTATGCCTTCTGGTCTTGGAGCTGGTCAGCACCAGACTGGATCAGGCCACTCGTGCCATTGCTGACACCCGGCCACAAGAACAGGGCACTAAAAATCAAGTTAGCAGACGTACAAAGGCGACGGAAAGATGTTCGAACGTACTTCTGAGGGTTAGTAGGAGGCAACCCTGGGATGAAAGTAGTTTCGCTTTCGATCACTGCAGAGTTCCTGGCAGTGGGTCCTAGAGAGAAGGCAGGGCCCCAAGTGTCTGCAACGGTCGCAGTGATGATGCTGAAGAGGAAGAAGGCTTTAGTGAACATTTTGAGAGTCGTTGATGGACGAAGCGAGTAGGCGAGACTTTATATAGTGCTCACTCGGAAAAGAGCTGTATTTTTTAGAGGAAAAATGACGATAAATGTCGGAGAATCAGAAGGGCAGGTGAGGTCAGACAATGATGGTGAGCCCGGTTGCCAGGCTCAGCAGGGCTCAACCTGATGTCCTCGTACAGTCTACGGCGGACCGTCGACGACCCATGTGCTATCTTTATCCACGCAATGTTAACCTTGACGGCCATCCGTTTGGAAAGAAGCATTTCAAACTAAATTTTGAGCGGATGTTCAATGGATAATTCACGGGTCTGAAGAGAGCTTTGGAGCAAGTGATTCTGATTGATGTAGTTTACTCGACTGCAGCCGTGTCGCAGAAGAACCCGAGTCCAGAGGTAGCACCAGTACCACTCGATGACGATTTGTCCAGAATTCTGTTGAGTGGTGCTGGGGTTCGACGAAGACATCTTCTTCGACCTGTGGCTCCCCGAGAATTCTGAGTGGGGACCGGTAGCGGCTGTACGGAGCCATGAGCCATGCGGTAGAAAGGGCTGTTGAGCTGTTTGGAGTCTTTAAATTTTGGTGCAGAAGGGAATTTCCTGAAAATAGTTCGTCTGCATGGTGATGGGGAGGGAGATTGCCGGCATATTCCGCCCCGGCGGTAGTCCAAGTTACGGCAAGCTTTCCAGATGTGCCAATGTTGTCCTGTTGTAGCGTAGTTTATCCTGTTTCCAGACGATGGTCCGGCTCTGTTTCCCCCCTCACAGTGACCCGTAATGACCCGCCTTACCCTGGCTCCTACAGTAACCATCGCTTCCGGGAAAGGCAGAAGCCGTTCAGCCTGAGCTGCGAACGTGGAGCTTGTATGGGCATGGAGGCGCTGGTTTGCGCTCTCATCACTTCTCATCGTCATCTGCATTTCCATCGCAGTTGGCTTCGATATCTGGGCCATGATGAGGAGGCAGAGACTGGAGTTAGTTATTTCTTCTTCGCAAGCGGGTTACACCATGCTTCACGGGCAAGACGAAGTGAGACCATCACAACCACTTCTTCACTGAGAAGGGACGTGTGAGGATTCGATGGTAGATCCTGCTCAACTGAGCGGTGAATGAGACTCGCAGAAGTACTCTGCATTTTGAGGCAATGGATACGAATCGTTTGGTGTGTAAAACATGAGCTTTTAGGAGAGCGGTAGAGCGAACGCGGAGATCTGCCTCGAGCCTAAGCCTTTTCACACTTCTTCCTCTTGTAATTCCCCGTCTCGTTTCTCAAGCTCCTCTTGAGGCTCGGCATTTTTGCGTGATATGACCCAATTCAAGAAAAGATGAGTCGCACACTCGAACTAGCTGAAAGCCATGGTAAGAATGACGAGTTGGGGAAAAGCACCTAAGGGGACGCGTCGACTCCGAGACTCAGACTCGGACAAGGCACAGGGCCACGTGGGCTGCATTATCCTTAATAGCTCGTGGGAACATCCCTAAGTCGGCTTTGACCGGCGCGCCCATACGCTACAACAAATCTTTGTCTCATGTTTTTTTGGTACGTGGCCATCGGGCCAATTCTTCGTCGAGCCTCCCTAGATGTGAGACCGACTGCACATACTTAGTATTCGCAAGTGTCCTAGGGATCTAAGCCTAAGTTCTAACTCGTTGCATGATGTCCATAGTTAACTGGCTACTGGCTACGTTCACCGCCCGAGTACCGCCGTCACAACTCAGATACAAGAATGGCATCAAACTCAGCCCTTCACTGATTTCGCCATCGAGTACAACGTCGTTTTGTCGTTCGACTCGTCAACGAGTGACTTCAGAAGGCTGTTCTCCTTTGCCAATAGGGCTTTCGGAGAATCGAACTCGATCTAAAGAACTTTGGGTCAGGTATCAACAGAGATCAAGAATTGACTTACCATTCGTCCTGCATCCAAGGCAAGCTGTCCGACATATCAGGCAAAATATGATCTACGAGGGCAAACGTCTTACGATCTTATCCGCATCCATGATAGTTTGCAGTCGATGTGCAACAGTGATCACAGTAACATCTGTAGGAAGCTCCTTCCTCAGGAATGCTTGGATCACAGAGTCTGTGTGGTAGTCTTCCAGATTCAAAAATCAGCGCAGGATCGTGCGGAGAAGGTTGAATTCACTACTCACCTACAGCTGAGGTTGCTGGAAATGCAATCGTGTTCGCAGCAGTTTTTGACGCGGTTGACAAATGTACGTACCCTCATCCAAGATCAAGAGCTTGCTTCCCCTGACGAGCGCCCTCGCCAGTGCGATTATTTGCCGCTGGCCGACTGAAAGGTTGCTGCCTCCCATCCAAACTGCACTGTCCAACGTCAAGCGGCGTGTATGCTCGGCGCCCTGCAACGAGTCTAGTCCGGCTGATCTTAGTGCACTGTGAAGAATAGCATCGTCATGTTGTTCGAATGGGTCTAAATTTTGTCGTATCGTGCCGCTAAGGAGTTCGGGCTGTGAGACAACACGGTAAGTTTATGCTATCAGTCGAGTACGAGACACGTATACCATCTGCGGAATAATAGTGATACTAGCTCGAAGAGCTTCCAGATTGATAGACTCCGTCGATATACCGTCGTAATACACCTTGCCTTCCGTGAAGATGCACCTCGGAAGCGACAGAGTGAGGGAGCTCTGTGAAGATGCCTCAGATCTTGATATGAGATTTTAAAACCGCTTTGCTACCTTTCCTGAGCCAGTGCGTCCAACTATCAACGTATCAAAAACTCGATGAGCGTTCATTAGAGAGACTGATCTTGCTCACCGACGCCGATACGCTCCCCGGCCCGAATCTCGAATGATAGGTCGTGTAAAACACGGGGCCCATCTGGAGAGTATCGAGCAGACAGCTTCTCCACTTTGAGAGTACCGGAAGCAGGCCAATATGCAGGAGGCTTCCCTTCCGACGTAGCTTTGGGCTCCTGTTCGATCTCCGAGTATGCGTGAAGACGCTCGAGACTTTGAGGACCATCAGCAAGAGTCTGGAAAACATCGAAGTTCGAGGCATTCCCCTACCTGGTGGCTGAATAACAACAATCAGGCCCTCCACAATTCCTATCGAAGGTTTGCAAGATGACTCACCGTGCACTTGAAAATCGTTCACACCTCGTGTCCAGAAACCGATAATGGCGTTGAAACCAACTTTTGGACTTGTCAGGAAAGATGTACAGAAAATCCTCTTCAGTCTACTCACTTGCCATATTCAAAACAAACCCGGCGTTGAGCGCGGACTGTCCTTGACCGTAGACAAGGTAAGCTGCCAGACTTGAAGATAACACTCCAGCGACGATGTCCATCCGCATAGAAATCCATCGATTTAGATTGTAAAACGCCCGTGTCGTTCTGGTGTATCTATCAATGCGGTCCATGGATTCTTGTATCACACGTTCTTGAACACCGTAGGCTCGTATGGAGACTGGTAAATAGGTAAAGTATCCAGAAGTGGGACAACTGCACGGACGAGAGCGACTTACCTAGGCCAGCAATCACTGAGCCGACGCTGCGTCGCCATCAATCTCTTTCAAGCAGTGGAAGAATATGAAGGGGCTACTCACTGTCCAACCACCGGTGCGCGCGCATTTGAACGCTCTCGCTTGATCGACAACTGTGCCTTAATGTGAATCTGACCACATACGACTCCCAGGATACCCAGAATGAGGGCAGGCAGAAAGAAGGCAGGTGTTAGAACCACGATAGCAAGGAGCTTCACAACCAACTTCGAGGTCAGATCGCCAAGAAGTTTGAGAACCATCACAAGGGGGCCGTCGACTTTTGAAAGGGATGAGATGATATTTATTCCTTGTTATTGAACATACCGGCTTGCATGTCTTGTGTGAATCTTGTTATTAGCCGAGAAATAGGTGTGATGTCTATCCATCTGGAAAATGGACATGAGTCGAATATTTTGCCTAGTAGACAGAAGCGTACCGCAGTGTTGTCCCAAGGACGGAAAGAAGCAGCCGTCGATGCATCAATTTGGATGCGTGGATGGCACCAACAATGAGAGCGATAATTCCGGTTGCATGTATGACTATATTTGCTACGAAGAAACTGCCTAATGAAGTTCAGCCACAACTCTTGATACCAATTTTTCAATGAACATGAGTCGCACGTACTGTAGATCATAAGATACCTTCCGTACTGAATTCAGATTTCGTCGACAGTGGAGTCCGTAAACACTTACCAAGGGACAGGTACTTCGTCCGTACTACGGTCAGCGTATTGGGATGCCCAATAGCCTAGGAACCATGTCTGAACTGCGTCTATCAACTCAGCCACCAGACAAGTGCCGAGAACGAAGCCAATCAACACCGGAGATCCCATTGCCGAGAAGTAAGATTTCACTTCGAATTCTCCATTAGCTTGTGTAGTTGGGGAAGCTCATGACGAACCTGCCGCAATTGTTACGTGACCAACTTGTATTTCCTCCGGTGCGATTAGTTTCCCAGTCCGTTCTGTCGTCCCAATAACAGCTGCCTGCGAGGGTTCCTCGGCATCCATAACGAGATCATCTTGGTCCCGATGCCCATCCTCCAACCAATTCTCCTTCAGAACTGCAGCATAGCTCAAAGCGTCTTCTACGCTGCCCTGACTGGTAATGGTTCCTTCCTTCACCGTGACTACGAAGCCCGCGATTGGACGGACTAAAGCGACGTTATGTGTCTGTGAAAGGGAAGTAAGATACACATAGCGAGGCCATGGAAAGACACATACCACCAGTATCACCGTTCTATCCTTCAACAGATCCCCTTTAAGACATTTGTCAACGATCCATTTCGCCGTATGAACACTTAAGGAATTATTAGTCAAATTTCCCATAGGTTTTTCCAGCCACGCACTCGAGGGCAGCCAAGACGTCATCTAAGAGGATGATAGAAGCCTTTGAGTAAATGGCTCGAGCGAGCGTAACTCTCGCTTTCTGTCCTCCGCTGAGAGTGATCCCCTTCTCACCAACTTCGGTGGCGTCACCGGCCTCAAAGAGAGAGATATCCCGTTCTAATGCACATTGGTAGAGAACTTTCCTATAGCGTTCATCATCAAAAGATGAACCGAAGACGATGTTATCCTTTCGTTCGCGGTTAAGATCATTGAGATTGGGGCGACAAAGATTTGATCGGGACTGACTTTGATGGTCTCGTTCTGAACCCAAGACTCCTGAGCCGCGTATGCAACACCTCCTTCCCTCGGGAGGTTGTACCATGAGGTAGAACCGACAGGAACAAAGTACATCTCAGCTACGAGGATGTTCAGCGACTGGCCGGTTCAGACTCAAAAACCCCGCTCACATAGTAGCGCCATCAACAGCGATGTTTTACCTGACCCGGTCTCACCGAGAATCACATTGATGCAACCCTTCTTGAAGAGAAGCTCATCGTCGATCCTCAAAACGAATTGTCGTCCCGAGTGGGGTGCATAGCCCGCTTCACGTGACCACGTAAAAACCGCGTTCTGGAAACCTATATCGTTTGCACGGTGGACGGGAACCTGTACACGCCAGGACGTTGATCCCTTCCCATGTACTCCCAGTAGTTCGTTCTGTAAAAGGACATCAATGCCTTACATTTCATCGCCAGAGAGAAAAGACTTGCGTTGTTCAAGAAGTCCGACACGCGGTCTAACGAAACCTTGCCTGAGATCATTTGCGACAGGAAATGGAATGCTCTGGCAAGCTGGATACGCAGCTCCTCGAGAACTGCCATAGCGCTGAATACAGTGGATGGAGTAAGCTCCTCCTTCATGATCATCGTCTAGCAAGGGACTTAGTACCACACGCCGAAGAGCGTCGTTGAACGATTACTTACGCTATCAAAATCGTTCAGAACGTGGCAAAAGAAAAAAAATCACAAGAAGTAGAACATACTAGGTTGCAAAGGTCACGACGATCACGATGATCGGGGTCAGGTAGCTGCCAAATTGTCAGACCTTCAGCAAGCAGAGAGAGAGTCTATCTTGCTCTCACATTATGATGTCGTTGAGTAAGGCAAGGTATTGTCGTTTCTTGATCCAGGCCAGTTCCTCCTCACGCTTCTCAGCAACACGAGTGGCCATCTTAGCTTCCCAACCAAAGAGTTTGGTCATTCGTATCACGTTTAGGACTGGGCAAGGATGTCACTCGTCTCTGAAACGCGACATAATGTAATCAAAACTCACTCTCAGTCACGGTCTGTACACGACCATCCGTCTTCTTCATCCTCTCCGCTTGAGCCTTTTGGATCGAGCGGGTGACCTGCCTCGGTAAGGGCGCCAATAGGACCAATGTCGCGAAACCGACCAATGCGCTTGCAGAGGTTGAGGAAAAGACACTCAATGAAACACGTCAACCGGCCATACTGATGGTACTCACCTCCAACCCAATAAGAAAAACAAGAACACAATCCCGAGTAGAATCTGCAGTGGTATATAAACGACGAGGAAGAGGACATCTCTTGTCTCGGAAACGTTCTCCACATCAGTTGTGATAAGGTTATTCATTTGACCGATCAGGTTTGTGGACCGGGAAGTATACTGAGCGTTCTTGGTCCTGGGACGGGTTCTCCCACCAGTTCCCTCGTGGGTGTGAACTTGCCCTGTGTCGGCGGTTACGGATGTGTGGGAAGTCTCTTCTCTCATGCGAAGACGTAGCGAATGCTCCAGGATGAGCTGTGTGACGATAGCTTGAATCCTTGCCAGCATGCGGCTCTGATAGAACGTAAGCGGTAGACCTACACGTCAACTAGAAAGAGCCACTTACACCGACGAACCCATACCAATTCATGACAATTCCTCCCAGTGCCGGTGCTACGAGGAGGGCCAGTACCCATACCCATGGTTGGATCTTTGCCCTTTCTGCGCCTCCAGGCTCTAAATATCCAAGCAACTCCTTCAATGCCAAAGGACCAAGTAGCTTCAGAAGCGCAGAAAGAATAACGGCCAAGAGCATCGAAGCAAAGTCGCGACGAAAGACCCGAAATAGTCCAACCGCAATGTGTTTGCTGCGTGCCCCTGAGAAGGCGTCCAAGTACTGGAACGGGAGGTCAGACACGGACAGGTCCCACATTGCAACATACGTTACCTTGAAGCTCCTCGCCCTCAATAGACAGACGAAATCGCCCTCCGTCAGCGGTGGTAGATATTCCAGTGATAGGTGAGGTAACCGATATGCAAGAAACACAATTGGGTCGAGAAATGTGTAAAGGTTGAATGAGAATAGGCTGGCCGTCTGTTCCGGAGTGGCACTGTAAGAAGCCTTTTGGTCGTTTAAGTGCCAGCGGTCGATTTTAAGTAAAACCAAGACACACTTTCGGGTCAATAGGCACGTATTGCCTAGGAACAAACAAGGGAATGACAATCGACGCGGACCCAAGGATCGCGATCCTCATCCAAAGGGTCCACCCCTCGGACGAGTCTTGCGGTCGCGTTGTATAGGTGGCGAGTGGAAGAACGTTCCGATAAAAGTACACCCCGAATGTGCCAAACAGAACGAAGTTCAGATGGCGGATGACTACCTTGCTCCATCGTGGTTTAATAGAGATCGAAGCAAGCCCCAGAAAGAACGTATAAACCTGGTTTTGATCAAGGATAAAGGTATCAGTGGTGAGGAAGCAAGGGGAGTACGGCGAGCTTACGAAGGGGCCCAACACCCACAGCTGTTGATAGACTTTTGGGAAGTGTACGCGGTTTTGTTGAGAAGCCAAGAGTGGAAAGGAGAGAAGAACAAGAGCGAGGGTACAGCACGCCCTCACGAGATTGAAAACGAATATCTTCTTGCCCCCGTTTGCTTCCACATTGGACTTGAACCTCGATTTCCAACAAGCGGACGCTAGGGGCTCGCGACCTTCTTCCGCGTCAGATGGGTTTCTGTGTACGAGAGAGTTCAGGAATAAGTGAACCAAGAGTCCAAAAGCGGATGCTAGTGCAAAATAGACCGGAAGTGTAGAGCTGCTCGTCAGAAAACTGGATACCGCGTCAATTCCCCTCAACGATACAAGTCGATTAGCACTCACTCTCTCCCCGGAGCAGATTCTCCCGAATCATACAGAGAGAGCATCGCACTTTGGACAAGAGAGGAAAGAGAGCCCTCGAAGCTCACGAGGGGGAAAGGAGAGCGAAACGGGCTCCCCACACTCTTCAATTCAGTGCTTATCAGCCGCGGGATGTTGTGACCGTTGGATGGCGATTGGGCACGACAGACCGCCCATGCCACTCCAATGATGCAGGGATAGTTGAGACTGTGAGAGTAACATTGTCTAGATCATGATAGTAGCGGGATAACAAGCATTCAGCGTTCTTTGCAACGTTCAGTGGTGAGTGTCGAGGATTTGTAATCATGAGTTACCATATATGGACTCTATCCTACCAATTTCGGGTAATACGGCCTGATGTTGATACGTTTTTAACTGGAAGTTTTTGTAGACAGCGGCTATCTTTAGTAGGATTAGAGTTGAGGCATATGTACGATATTCTATAAGAAATTCAACACGACCGCACCCCGAAAGCTCCCAGGGCGCTTTGTAGTTTCGTGACCATCTCGTCCCATTCTGCCTCTGGCTCAGATAATGCTGTAATCGCCCCGCCGGCACCAATTACCCATTCCTCTTGATCTACCACTGGTGCGTCGTTTTCCTGGTGACGGAAACAGCTACGAATGGCAACAGACCAATCGCCGCTGCCTCCCACGCACCAATATCCAAATACTCCCGAGTAGAGGCTTCTGTCCTGGTCCTCGAGACTTTGCAAAATCTCCACGCTGCGCTTTTTGGGAGCGCCCGTCATACTACCTGTTGATGTTCAAGAACACTTTCCTCGTCTCGACGCGATAAGGGACGTACCAGGAGGGAGGCTGCTTTTCAAGACCTCCAGGCCGAGCTGCCCGTTACTCTCCATTTGCATAGGGAGCTTCCCTTCTATGACACTGACCATTTGCCAGACCGTCTCGTACTCTTCAATCCCACAAAACTGCCTGACGTCGACGTCTAGGCCGACAACGCCGTGAAGGTCATGACGGATAAGGTCAACTATCATCAAGTTTTCTGCAACCTCTTTGCAGCTGCCTCGCAAAGCCTCCTCCGCATGAGCACGAGTGACGCCAGGGGCTTTGCGCATCGTTCCCTTGATAGGTCGGAGTTGACATAAGGAGCCTGGTGGTCGTAAATAAGAAAGGAACCGTTCGGGTGATGAGGAGAGGAATGTGCTTGGGTGAAGTCGAAGGTAGGCCGAATGAGGGGCAGGATTGGTGCGACGAAGAGCCTTATAACGTTCCCAGGACGTCCTGTCCCTCGGAGCCCGCACCCTTGTGTTGGCAGTCAGACAAAGTTCGTACGAGTCGCCAGAAAAGAGGAATTCTTTGGCTTTCTCGATTCGGGAGATGTACTGTGATCTGTCCGGTAAAGTGACGGTAGCTGATTTCGATGATGGAGGGAGGCACGCAGTTTCTTCATGCGGCGCGGGCACAGTCAAACTCCCGAGAGTTTGGGAAATCCAAAGCTCATCGTCGGGTAGGATGGATTGTACGTAGATCGTATTTGTATGGTGGTCGACGACGACACTCCTCTCCACATAAACCAGATTTACATCTCGATGCTTGTTGTACCGCTGGCGTCCCGATCGGAGCGGTATTGAAAGCGATGTAACACCCAACTCGTAGCTTAATTGCCCGATGAGTCCACCCCAAAAGGGGACGTCAGGAGAGCCTCCGACCGCACTTCTGCTCCGCATGAAGCCTCCGAGCCATGACCATATATCGCCGCTATCAAGAGACTGCTCGCTTCGGGCGGTGCCGCGTTTGATAGTGACAGAGGTGTCACCGACGGAATAGAGAATTTGAATCGAATCTGGCAGTAAAGACCCAATGATGGAGTAGCGACCAGGTTTTGCGCTTGATTCCAATAAGACGAAGGGTGTATTCTCGTCAAAAACGCCTAATCGTTCGCAAATGGTGTTGACAGGAAGGTGAGATTTCGATATAAAGGTAGACACAGATGCCTGTGGACATGTGGCCGACGATGGTTTAGAGAGCGAGAGGTGGGGCCAGGTGAGACCTAAAACAGCCTTGAATGGCGCGTACAACGGTTGTTGGCGTCTCTCCCGCTTCCTGGACCATTGGCAGGCCAAGCTCCAGAAATTCCGAAGGATATGGAGCCCACCGTCATCAGTGAGGGCAGACTCGGGATGATATTGGACACTCCAGAAAGGTCGGTACTTGTGCCTGGCTGCCATTAACACTGTGCCGTTCTCGAACCCGTCGTCAGCCCACGCGAGGGGTTCAATATCACCCTCAGCAGCCAGATGAACGTGAAGCGAGTGATACCGAACGGCAGTGGTTTCCCCAATACCTTCAAAGAGTCCAGTTCCGTCGTGGAGAATCTTGGAAACCTGTCCGTGTTTGACCACTTCGAGTCTCATAACTTCTGCACCATACTCGACTGCTAAGCTCTGGTGACCGAGGCAGACACCGAAGATCGGGAGGAGATCAACCTCAGACAGCTTCCATAGGTCCTTTATGACTCCTATATCGCGAGGGTTGTTTGGGGAGCCTGGGCCAGGCCCAACCACAATAGCCGAGAAACTTCTAAGGGTAGGCAGTAGTTCATCGATATGAACCTGGTCATTCTTGATCATGTGAATGGTGCATTCTGGAATCGCTCGACGACATAACGATGCAAGACTGAGAATCATTAGCAGATGCAGTGAGCAAAAGTTAGAGGGCTCACTTGAAGGTAAATGAGTCGTATGAGTCTACAAACAGAACTCTAGGTGGTTCGATATCGATTGTCATTGCAAGTTGGCGAATGAGCTCCAGAGAAGTCTTCTATTAAGATGTCATTGAGATTCTGAGTCTGCGAGTGGGCAATGGACTGCGGTGAGCGTTCGTAACAGGCGAATAAAGCAACGTACTGGTGCCCTTAGTGTCAAAGTCTATGAAAAGAGCATGCTCCGAGGCAGGTGTTATGCAGAAAGTATGATCCATCCCAAAATGAGGGTACTGAAGCGAAAAAAAAAAATCGGCACGAGCCACGTGGGTCACCAATTGCCGATCACCGGTAAATAGCCGACTTCACCGCTGACGTCGTCTCAGCCAATAACCGCGATGAGCGAGCCACCACAACTTCCTTTGGACTGCATAGTCCACATTCTCTCGCAACTTTCATCGTTTGGGACTGAAGATGGAGAAGAAGCAGCCCAGACACTAGCCAGATGCGCTCAAGTGAATTCCACGTTTCGGGAGGCATCATCAGGAGGGACGGTATGGGAACCTCACTATCGGGCGAGATACCAACATTGCATCGAAGATCGCGAAACGGAACGCAAGAGCATATGCGGTGATAACCACAGGGTCTTGTACGCTGAGCGACGGAAGTTGGACAAGACTGCTTTGGCGATAATGGACAAAATAGTTGAGGACCGTAGGGGAAGAACTGAACGCGCTACAGAGATAGTCAGGTTAGGACTCGACGTGTGGGACGCTCTCCAGTTCGAAGCGGAATCTTTAGAAGGACCTCTTCCTGTTCACTCGGATGGGTCAGAACCCGAAGCAACTGCAACCAGACACTATTGGACACGAGCAATTATGGAGGAGATAACCCGAGGCTACGGTGTGCGAGTTTGGAAGCGTATGAAACTGAGCCAGGTCTCCTTTCTCGAAGGGTACACCTCTTTGTCTTGTTTTTTTGGGAAAACATTCAAGCAGGTAAGTCTTCCTGTCGAACTCGTCCAGTACAAAATTGGTTACCAAGAATGCAGGTGAACGACGTACTCGAGGATATCACCCATCAAGCGCGCAAACGTCTGCTCGAAACGGGTGTCCCTCTGTCTTTCAAGGATGCAAACTACAATGTAAGAGCCGTCTGTTCAAAGATATGCGAAGTTATGGGCGACCTAGGGTTTGGTCCTGTGGACGGTACTATTTTTTTTTTCATTTGCTCAAACATCTGGCAAGACTAAACGCCGATGGTAGCGAGATCATTCCACAATATAGATCACCAATTTCCTCACTCGTACCTGACGTCAAACCGAAAGTCCATCCCGATTAGCCTTGTTCATGTTTTCGTCGCAATAGCTCGCTTCGTAGGCGTGCTAGCAAGCCCTGTGGACTTCCCTTTTCGGGTCCTAGTGCATGTCTGTCAGCCTTGGGAGGACGACGACGACGATTTCTACGTCGATCCTTTCGACCGCAATAAACCAATTCTGTCTGCCGATGATGATATCCCTCGACTACTGAGTCGTCAAGGGGCCACAGCCAACCGCACGTCCTTAATATCACCTTGCGGACCTATTCCAATGCTGCTACGCGCTGGAAGAAACGCAATGGCTGCTCTTCACAGTCCCAGGAACACATCTGCCTCGCTGGCTCGTGCTGCTGTCATATTCGCATTCAGTATGCACATACAACTTACCGATCGGCCAGACCTGGTTCCCCAATTCGTCGCGGGCTGCGAGCCCCTTGATTGCGCGACCTTTGTGTCAGAGGACATGGTACCTGGGCATCCGGAAGGCTCACAAACGCGAGAGCTCTTGACACTGGGAGTGTGAGTTTATCCTACGTCTCATATTCTGAACCGCAGTGAATACTAACTTCGATGATCCAAAACCAACAGAAAAGAAGCCTTAGATCGAGAGAAGGCGGAGGCGGAAGTGATTCATTTCCGCTCGTTGGAGGAAAGCTCTGTCCAGCACTTTGTGGGCTTAGTGTTCCGACACCGCCTGTACGGTTACCACGGCTGTATATTTGGATGGGACGTAAGTCTAGATTACTACTCGCACGATTGCATATCAGACTCATCTATGTCTACAGCCAGTTTGTGCGGCCTCAGAGGATTGGATAAGTGATATGGGCGTCGACACTTTGCCACGGCAAAGATACCAGCCTTTTTACCAATCCTTCTGCAACGACGGAAGTATCAGATGTGCGTTCTCGTTTGTAGCTCGAGTTCATTACATTCAACGTCTTCCTTAGATGTTGCCGAGGACAATATCAAACCATTTCTAAATGTCTCGGAAGAAATGTTCAGGGAGTTTCATGAAAAAATCAGTATCCTTCCGAGATACTTCACCGGGATCCACATGGCTCATGCAGGGGAAACATCGAGGGGAAGATTTTTCCTGAGTCCTGAATTGCTCCATTCATATCCAGAGGATGACGACCTCGGACGAACATGGGTGGAACAAGTCAGATCTGACGGGATAGCGACAACTTCACCGACGGAAGTTGTCATCGTGTAGGATGGAGATGAACATGTACATTACATCATCTTTACTTGCGCAAGTATGCATACTGTATAACGGATGTAATCTACCTCAATATGCAATGCTTTAAGCTCAGGATCAGTCCCTACTCGTTCTGTATCGTACCAGTAAGTCCTGCATCGACCATCTCTTCAATCCAACCATTCAATACTTCGTCTTTGATCTGGACCCTCTCCATCAGAGCACGAACGTTGACGAACGCCCTCCTACCTCTTCGCTCGCCTTCACTGTCACTATCCGTACTTTCAACAATGTCCAGTGGATCACCATCCTCCACTAACCCGGGGAACCCGAAATGATCCTCATCAACGCGAGGAGCAGCTTCCGTGGCCGTAAATGAAAATCGGAATAATATCCGAATACAGAGGAGTGCAGTGAGCGACGTCGACGGAGGATCCGCAACCGGTCTTTTGTAATTGATAACTGTACTTCGGGGTGCAGGCGGTGTTCGAGATGTTGGTTGTGGGATAGGATATTTGCTAGTGGGAGAGGATAAAGTGATGGTGTCGCTTTGGGATGGATGTTTGTCGGGTGATTGGGGGCTCCAAAGGTGTGTTAGAACGTGAGAGCGGAGCTGCATTTTCGTGATCCCAGTGCGATTGCATGTAGACCATAAACATGCACAGTCCGGGGAGTCTTCTGCAATGGGATCGAGGTGGGCGAGGAGATGCTTTACAAGGTCATTGTGAGAGGTTATTGTTTCATGGACACATTGCGAGCGATCCCATTGGCAGCGCATCTTGTCTGCAACAACAGTGTCCTTCCGTCTGTCGACTCCGCGTACAACGAAGCGCTGCGGAGGACCAGGGATGACCATTGCCTGGGCATGTGGGAAGACGAAGTTGACATTTTTGATAACGTCCGAGGCTACGAGCAAGGGATACTTGTCGTCGTATTGAGAAAAAGTGTCCTTGTAAAGGTTCCAGAAATCGACTTGGGTCAGCTCTCCGTCTGTTTTGGAGACGAACATGATCTTCATCCTGAGATTGATTGCCCCATTAGAGTATGCATATGACATAGCTCACGACTGACTCACCAGTCATAGCATCGCTGTGGTTCTGGGATAGCGAGCAAGCCATCGAGTTCTGTCTTTGTCAATTCGTGATCGTGTGTCGAGTAAACGGTTGAAGGAACGGTATTTATCGTCCCAGTGACATCAAGAGTGACCACCTCGTCTATCTCTTCGACGAGAAGTAGTGTGACGAGGAGTTTAAGGACGCTAGGCATCGCGTGATGTAGCAGGAACGCCCTCAACATCAGAGTACTGGATAGATGAACGAAGAGATAATTCAATGATACATCCAGCAACGGTTTATCGCCGAAGAGAGGAAGGTAGCGTATTGCAGCTTCCAGGGCAGGAGAATTGGTGGTCAGATGGGGGATGTTCTGTGGATTAGAGAATACGAGATTGACAGCTGCGAGAGCCGATATTATGAGGGTCCGGTTGGATGAGGTTGACAAGATATGAAGCAAAGGGGGGAGAATACTCTGCTTGGGTGATGCAGAGGCTGGAGGTAAGACGTAGCTCGCGCCGATGGCCTGAAACAGGTCGATGCAATGTGAGATGAATTCGGAGTGACTATCTAAGTCTGGGTTCAAGGTGTGAAGAGCGTTGAGGATGAGGGGGATTGTACGAGAGTTTTCGACGAGATCATTGATGTTTTGCTCGAAGATTGAGCTGTTCCGCAGCACAAAAAGTGATTCTAGAGCGTGTCTTCTTCTTCTGGTCGACGTCATGGATGAAGCAAATAGATTTGTGGAAGTGACCTCTGCCTCCTTGTAGCCTTCTCGAACAAACCATTCGGGCCACTCGAACAACGCATTCGTCAATCCTGGTATCACGCCCAAGGAAAACTTCTCATTGTGACATAGTCGACATAAACGATCCAACGCCCATCCTATCTCGTCGTCTATCCCAGAGCGAAGTGACAGCGTCATTCGATTGCTTGACACAGGTTCCGTGTACCATCCTGAGTAGAGGAAAAAAATTGTGGTCAAGGGAATGATGATTCACCAGATACACGTCAAGCTTACTCTCATAGTCATCGACAATGCTAGGACCACGGTTTTGATGAGGACGTTGAGTTGTTTGTGTAGGCCTCGCGTACGAGGTCATGGTCAGGAGGAAGTAACGCGACACAACGTGAGCGCGCACTGACCACTTCTCATCGTGAGAACCATTGTGTGTCCCAACGGGTCCCAGCTGCCGGTGGGCCCGCGAATCGACCTCCAACGTTTTGTCCGTATGGCCTTTTATTGTCGAAGCAGTGAGCCTCAGTGAGCACGCATCTCACGATCTAACGATCTACCCAGTCTCCGAATCACTGCACTGGTGGGCAACTGTAGAGTGCGTGAGAACCAATGCCCAACCTTTGCGGGACGCTGTGTGATTTTGAGGTGTGAACTGCACTGCCATTTGTCGCTGACATGGCCAACATCAACCGGGACCTCCTGTACACTTTCCTACGCTCTCGCAGAGGTTCTCAAGTATGAATATTCGCAAAAACTCAGTGCAGCTTCAGTCGAAATACGCAGTGACATACTCTCGGCTCTTCCAAGGCTGCTCCCCGGCGCAAATTAGCCCAAACGAGGATCCAAGCAAATTCTACACGAATTTACTGGGACTGGATATAAACCGCGACTTCTTGGTCGGAGAGCTCACGAAGATACCCAAGGAAGCATGTCTAGGAAATTTGAAGGTCAATTTCTACTCGATCTAACGGTTCCATACTTCGCTAACAGTTCTACGCGACCTTAGTAGCCGATCTTTAACACGCTATTCCTCACTTTCCTCAAACATGCGCGTTCCGAGACCAATACAGCCAAAAGAGGGAATGCTTTCGAGACCCTGGCAATCCTGACGCGATGCATACTCGCGAAGAATTTGTCGGGTTGGGAAGTCATGGAGATTTTTGCGGGTGGTACTGGAAAGACCGATGAGTTGTTTATGTTGTTCACTGGGGTGATAGAAGAAACATTGGTTGACTCGAGTACTCCAGGTGTGTATTCGATCCAAACACACTCGACCCAACTTCTGATTACTTGAAAGAACACGTACAACACCAGGCATTGCAGCTAGCTTTGGTTTTCATGTGCGGGGTGGGTCAGCTGAGCCCTGGTGCCTATTTCCTTCGAAAGGATCTCTTTCCGTCGCTAGTATCGGTATGTAATTCCCAGTCGTATGCAGCTCTCGATTGACGCGTTAGGCCATGAAGTTTATGAAGGCTCCCGAGACTGAGCGATATACATTTGAAGCATGCCTTCTCTTAGCGATCCTTGCGAATTTTCACAAGTCGGACGCTGCGAAGTTGAACCCTTACCTCCAGCGAATCAAAGACACTGACGACGCCGAACTCATGCGCAAGATCTGTTGGGCTGCCAATTTTGCGTTGTATACCGCGGTGAGGTGAGTAGCGAATCCCCTTTTGAGAGCGCGTCTGCTTCCAGTGTTAACTTCATCACCTCACAGGGCTTATCAGGAGATACACAACGACGAGCCCGAACCGACTTTCACAACCACCCTGGGGTCGTTCCTTGCTTCAATGCGACCTGATCGTGCGTTAGCCTCAACACCCATCGACCCGCCCCGTGAATTGTTCAAGGACCAGTGAGTTGCTCGCCAACAATGTACCACCATCGAGTTACTGATTCCGGCAGGCCAATCGAAGCATGTGTAGTCCTGCTGCCTGTCTACGAATTCGCTCGCACAAACACCACTTTTGCAAGCATCGTTGTCGAATCAATTTCAGACAACAGAGAGGCTCGCTTGGCACCTTTTCCTATAACCATCCTGACGCTGTCTTCATACTTGTTATCTCATGCAACGTCCACGTCGTCGGCGCGGTCTCTTGCCTACGCGAATCTGACACTGAATTGCCTTCTTGCATTGTCGGAGAACGACGAGGTCATGGAGGCATTTTGCCAACCTACAAAGCACCCAATACGGCTGTGTCGTCAGGTGAGTTCTCTCAGTGGGCGACGGATCGGATCGTATCAATCATTGAAGGGACGGTCAGAGATTGCCATTGCTGCCTTCTCCAAAGCCAGGACGAGCACCTGTGTGTGCAGTATTGGACTGCTGTATACTGTGGTTTAGACACAACTTGCACAAGCGGCTTGAGGTCCATGGGTACCTGTGAGTCGCCCCACTTGCGATCCTTGCCGGCCCCTCTGATTGTTTATAGAAACTGCGTGTGGGTCTGTTACCGCGTTGTGTGGTACCTGTCCCGAACGAGGACGAAGATAGGTTAGAGTTATCTCCCCGCTCTTCATTCCCGCATGTTCTCATCTTTGTTCTGATAAAGAATATGAATGGAAAGAATTTTGGACGGCCATATTAGGTTTGTTGAATTTTTTAGCCACGAAAATGGACAGCCTGTTTACGACTGGCGGTATCGAGAATCTGATTCGGGAGGTGAGCCGATTCCGCAATAGTTACCCCGCATTCCCGCTGATAAACCATGTGTTGCCCTAAAATTTCTCCAGACTACGATATTACTGGAGTTGTGCCTAGCTGAAAGCTCGTCGTTCTTACTGAAGCCGCAGTATCTTCATGAGTTTGTCGTGAGCTCCTCGGCTTTTTGTATCTCTTATCGTCGCCAACACATTTATTCATAGTACGAGCTGGTTCGCAATTCGGCCGTGATGGAGAAACAGATTTCCTTACTACGGTCATTGTTGACCCCGGGACATAGCGGGACCAAGCGATCTTCCTGGCTGTCTCAAGATCCGGAAGAGTTCATGGGCAATGTGTTGGGTGTCACGAAGTATTACGAGGAAAAGATCACTTTGGCGAGGGCCAAGACCGCGCGGGAGGGTCTACGAGTCGTAGCGAAGGAGATAGACCGAGATGGATTGAGCGGAATGAAAGCTACGCGGGAATTCAAACCTCCGTGAGTCCTATGCGTTGCTTTGTGTAGCTGAGCGTTGAATTGACTGGAGATAAGAACACGAACAGACGAAGTGCTCGGGTTTTCACGGTTCGCGTGCATTGATGGACTTGCACTGATGTCGTAAACTCTAACAATGATAAGGATTCGATAAGATCTTAATCTATGACGGAAGGGCGCACCTCCGCCTCCGAGCAGGACAAAAAATTTTTTGTCCTCTGTCCCCCGAGCTGTCAGCTCTCTTTGGCGCCTAATTTCCGAAATGTGTGTGCTTCGTCCACAGTAAACTCCTTCAACTTCAACCACCATGTTCAAAAACTCAGTCCGGATGTTTTATCCTAGATCCGCTTACATGGTCCGTGCATTGCCTGCGTCACGCTTCCCCGCTTGGTTATCGCCCTCGCCTCGATAAGATCTTACTCGGTGAATAACTCAGTGAATTGGCAGGGGTTGGCCCCTTACATATTTTTTTCTGGACGGAGGCTCGCTTCCTTGTCCACCTTTTCCTCTTACCCCCATGTCCCTCCTCCGCTACGTCCTGAGGCCTCTCAGGATTACGGCTCACCGGTATAGAGGCCTTGCCAGTGTTCACCAACCCGATTCACTCTTTTCACCTCTCGATGAATTTCCAGAGAGACACATAGGACCGGATGACAAGGAGACGTCTCATATGCTCCAGAAGTTGGGATACAAGTCGATGAACGCGTTTATTGAGGATACGGTACCACCCAAGATCCGTGTACCGTCGTCGACCATCAGCAACGTCTCCATTCCGGCCCTTAGCGAATCGGAACTACACGCGCGAGCGAAGGCTTTGGGTGCTGCCAACAAGCCATTCAAGAGTTACATTGGAATGGGGTATCATTGTGCTGTGGTGCCCCCGGTCATTTTGCGAAACGTATGGAACGAAATTTTCGTGCTCACATCCGAACCTGTCTCTTATTACCTTTCCATCATTTTTAATAGATCATCGAGAACCCTGCATGGTATACTCCCTACACGCCCTATCAACCCGAAATTGCCCAAGGTCACCTCACTTTCTTATCTAATTGAATGGGAAACCAAAACCTCTTATCTCAGGTCGTCTTGAGTCCTTGGTCAATTTCCAGACAATGGTTACCTCATTAACGGCAATGGATATCGCGAACGCGTCGCTTCTGGACGAGGCTACCGCTGCAGCAGAGGGTATGGTTATGGCTTTCATGCAATCCAATCAGAAGAAGAAAAGGTTCCTCGTCGACCCTGGCGTTCTCCCGCAGACCATCGCGGTACTCCGCACGAGAGCCAAAGGTTTCGGGATCGATCTGGTCATCGGTGACGTGCATGCTGCCTTGCAGGATCCCGACGTGAAGTCACAAGTCTGTGGTGTTCTCGTGCAATACCCGGATGTGAATGGACAGGTTTCGGACTTCGAAAAACTTGCGGAAACGGCTCACGCTACAGGTGCCTTGGTGGTTTGCGCGACGGATCTGCTTGCCCTTACGATGCTGAAAGCCCCTGGTGAGTGGGGGGCTGATATCGTTCTGGGTAATTCTGCCCGATTCGGTGTTCCAGCTGGTTACGGAGGTCCACACGGAGCTTTCTTTGCCGTCAAGGATGCTTTGAAGAGGAAAATGCCTGGTCGTTTGGTTGGAAGGAGTCGTGATGCAACAGGAAAACTCGCGTATAGGCTCGCGCTGCAGAGTGAGTTTTTGTGGATGATATCACTTTCCCCCCGTGATTGACGCGTCATTAGCTCGTGAACAGCACATTCGGCGTGAAAAGGCTACAAGCAACATCTGCACCAGTCAAGCTCTCCTTGCCAATATGGCTGCTATGTATGCCGTCTATCACGGACCAGAAGGGTTGAAGCGTATTGCAAAGAAGGTTCACGGATTCACCCAAGTGTTTAGGACTGCCGTCGAAGGATTTGGCTACCGGGCCACGAATTCTACCTTCTTTGATACCCTCACTCTGAATGTTTCCGGCGCGGCCAAGAGTGCGGATGCTCTTCACGCCTTAGCTGCCTCGGAAGGAGTCAACTTGCGACGAATTGATGAGGATCACGTCGGAGTTACCTTCGACGAAAGCGTTTCTCCTGGCGAACTGGTTCAACTTATCAATGTTTTCGCTTCTGCTTCCTCTGCATCCCCCGTCTCCCTCTCCGATCTAAAGGAACCTGAAGCATCTTCAATCCCTCCCTCGTTCAGACGTACCTCCGAATATCTTCCCCATCCCGTATTCAACAAACACCACTCGGAGACGGAGATGTTGCGTTACATCCACCACTTGGCATCCAAGGATATTGGTCTCGTTCACTCGATGATCCCTCTCGGTAGCTGCACCATGAAGCTCAACAGCACTAGCAGCATGATCCCTTTGACTTGGCCCGAGTTCAGCTCGGTACATCCATTCGCACCGTATGATCAGGTCAAGGGGTATCACACTGTCATCAAGGAGCTCGAGGATGACCTCGCGAAGATCACCGGATTCCACGCCACCTCGCTGCAACCAAACTCTGGAGCGGCTGGAGAGTATGCCGGGCTTTCCGTCATTCGGGCTTATCATGAGTCAAGGGGAGAAGCTCACAGGGATATCTGTTTGATCCCGTTGAGTGCCCACGGTACAAACCCCGCTGTGAGTCTGTCAACAGTACCTGACTTGGAAATCTTGATCTGATTTTGATCTCAGTCGGCTGTCATGGCTGGCCTCAAGGTTGTGTCGGTCAAGGTCCTTGCTGATGGCAATCTCGATTTGGTCGACCTCAAGGCCAAGGCTGAGAAACACAAAGACAAGCTGGCTGCGTTCATGGTGCGCAGATCTATCCTGGCAGCCGTTCAGCGCTAACCTTGCCTTTCAGATCACTTATCCCTCGACGTTCGGTGTCTTCGAGCATGGTGTTCAAGATGTCGGTTTTCGTTCTCCTCTGTAAAGCACTCCCGCTGATTACTCAATAGGCATGCCAAATCATCCACGAGAACGGAGGACAAGTCTATTTGGACGGCGCCAATCTCAATGCCCAGGTCGGCCTCACCAACCCCGCAATCTGCGGAGGCGATGTGTGCCACATGAACTTGCACAAGACTTTTGCTATGTATGTTCGATCTCATGATGCGTGTTTCAACAAGACCCTGACTTCTTTCTAGTCCTCACGGAGGCGGTGGCCCTGGTGTTGGGTGAGTACCTTTTGTTCGACGGCCATACGCGTTGCCCTCATTTGCTCGATCTCTAGACCTATCTGTGTCGCCGAACATCTCGCCCCATTCCTTCCTTCCCACCCTATGATGCCCGAAATCAACGAGAAGGCCATTGACGCCGTCTCTGCTGGCCCTTTCGGCTCTTCCTCCATCCACCTTATCTCATGGGCATACATCAAGATGCTCGGCGGACAGGGCCTGAGTGATTCCACCAACGCCGCTCTTCTCAACGCGAACTACATGGCTGTCAGATTGTCTGGCCATTATAGTTTGCGGTATAAGAACTCGAACGACCGTGTCGCGCATGAGCTTTTAATCGATTTGGCAGAGTTCGATAAGGCTGCTGGCTTGAAGGTTGCTGATTTCGCGAAGAGATTGCAAGACTACGGTTTCCACCCACCGACCTGCTCATGGCCCATTTCTACCTGTATGCTTATTGAGCCGACAGAATCAGAGACGTTGGAAGAGATTGATAGGTTCTGTGACGCCATGATAGAGATTCGTAAGGAAGCGGAGGATATCATTACTGGAAAACAGCCAAAGGACAACAACTTGCTCAAGAATGCTCCTCACCCACAATCGGTCATTGCTCTTTCTGAGGCAGAATGGAACCGGTCAGTCTCAATGTGTATATCTTCCAACGCGACGCTGAGTTATATCCGTTAGCCCCTACTCGCGCCACACTGCTGCATACCCTCTACCTTACCTTGAAGAAAAGAAGTTCTGGCCCACCGTATCTCGGATCGACGATGGTGAGTAGGACCACCTCGGCTCGAACAGCCCTGACTTATCTTTCTCCACTTTAGCCTATGGCGACCTCAACCTCGTTTGCGACTGTCCCTCCGTGGAAGAGCTGGCCTCGTCATGATTCTTATGAATTCTACGATCTATTCCTCTAGACAGTTGATTCTGGACTTTACAGAGCACGCGTGCTCAACCATGCGCATTTTGAACTCTCGTCTCACATCGCAAATCTGTACATTATTTCATACTTAGCTTTTTGCTGCATATTCTTCATAGACTGGTTAGATTGGGTTAATTAGGTTTAAATGTAACGTAGGCTACAGGAACTACACACACACTATCAGCAATGCTATGATGAAGTGACCTTCTCTCGCGGACTCCGCCTCTCTAGCAGCTCATACAACTGTGGCTGATGTCGCTCTATCCTATTCATGATCTCCTTATCCAACTCAGGTTTCCTGGCGAAAGAACGGATGATCGTTGCGCTTTCTGGAGTCGGACGAATATCACCCGTCATTTCCAAGCAGAGGACCTTGAGAGCTTCGTTCAACTTGCCCATCCGACACAGGCTTTCGATAAAAGTGTTCCAGTTGTGGAGATTCATTTGAAACCGGTCCCGCGCCAATCGCTTCCTCGTCTCCTCGAGAAGATGACCCAACTTGCCAAAGCCACAAGCGTCAAAGACGACGCTAACGCTGACGTGGTCGAAATTCTTCGAGATGTACATCTGGTCCCAGACCCGGTACGAATCACCGTAGAGACCTAACCGTTGGTATGTGTCCATGAGTTGGTTCCAGAGGGTACAGTCAGGGGAGAAGGCGGCATCCAAGGTGATGAGATCATGTATTCGACGAGTATTAGAGATGAGTGCTGAACGGAGGTTGTCGAGCTCGGCATATCGTCGGCTCTGTGTGCCCAATCTACCGAGGTACCTCAGGACGATGGCGTACACATTAGGAGTGACTTCGTATCCGGCCTTCCTCATGTCGCTTACGATACTGAAATAGCGGGAGATGGAGGGCACTGCGGCGCCATTGCTGAGGCATCGCCCGCAGAACGCGTCAAGAACTCGCTCGTATCCTGTCTGATCGAGGGCGCTCCGTCGTCGTAGGTATTCGTTGTATGCTTCCTCGTCGTTCGGCGCGGCGCGCATGCGCATGACGGCCATAGATGCGTTTAGACTGTGGATCTCGATTCCCCGTGCCTTCATGTCCTCTGTCAGAGCTTTGATTGTGGACGCATAGCGTTTGGAATCCTGCGCGAGGGAGAGCCCGTGAAAGAGCTCGGTATAGATGTCGAAATCTGGGCCCTCGTTGTGAGTCTCCGTACTCAACGCCACTGGAGAATCCATCGGGATAGCTTTGTGCAAGTCGTTATAGATTTGGAGCGCTGCATCAATAACCTCGCTCGAGATGGGTGTAGAAGCATTTCGGAACAGTCCGCGTATAAGAGGACCGTTCATGGGAGCGTAGGGCCGAACGCCGGCATCTCTAGCCTTAGCGTACAGACCTTGTGCGACCTGTACCCGTCCTCTTTTACAGTTATCGGAGATTATCATGGACCACTGCGCTCTCGTTGGTTCGATGCCTAACGTCTCTGAGATGGTCTGCATGTCCTCCAGCGTACACGAGTGCCGTAGGAGCGAGTTGAAGATAACAGAGGAAGGTTTTCCACCGTCTTTGAGGAATTCGGGATATAATTCCAGAGCCTCGTACAGGCCTCTCTTGGCCACAGCATTGGAGAATCGGGGACTCCAAAGCTTTTCAACGTTCCCGTGTGGACCATGATGGGAACCGAGGATTTGATTGTACATGACGACGATTTCGTTGGCCCACTTTGCAAGTCCCCTCGACCGGTATTCGTTCAAGAGGAAAGAGAGAATGGTAGGGTCATCACCCAGCTCACGTTCTCTCATGTCCCATAGGAAGGCTGCAATGTGGGAAGGCGGTGGTGGTGATGCAGATAGTGCCCACAAGCCCCGTAGAAGGAGTTTATAGGTTTCATTGGTTGGTGAACAACCCGAAGCCGACATCGAAAGGACAATGTTCTGCATGTTTTTGAGAGAAGTGAACTGTGGGGAAGCTTCGAGGAACATATGGTAGTGTTCGACCGTGGGTGTGACTCCTCCTGGTTTCTCCGGCATGCTTTCGAGCCATCGAATTATCGTCAGGGGTTTCTGGCAGCGCAATAGACCACGGATAATGGCTGAGTGAGTCTCTGGAGTGGGAGGCGTATTGAAAACGTCCGACATATCTGCGAGTATGTCCTCGATCTGCTTCAAATCGGCCGGGCGCCCTGCCGCTGCCAATGTCTCCAACATAGACTCTAGGTGATCTGGAGAAACCAGACGGTTGGGCTGCGGTTGCGTCGATGAAGAAGGAAGTGAAGCTTGGAGTTGGCTGGCCTCCCTGGCGAGAGCCGGATAGTACTGACTGATAACATCAAGTCTGTTACCCTTCGCAGAATTCAAGGTCTCGACATAATGCTGAATCCGGGATGTTGCATTGGATGAATTCGGCCTCGAAAAATTTCGCGAGGAGACAGCGCGTCCGGAGGAAGAGCTAGCACGTATAAAACCAGTCCTTAGGGACATTCATACGGAAACTAAGGTGATATGAGGGTCAATGAAGCTCAAAAATACCATATAGGAGAGAACTTGCCTAACGAGATACTTCCGGGTTCGTCTCGGAGTAAGGACGTGTTGTGGACGTGGAGGTTTTCCGACGGTAGCTGCGACCACGTGTGAAATTTACTGCCAGCCAATCCCTTCCTCCTACCTCCACCATGTCTGACAAAATCCGTGAATTCATAGAAATTCCTCAACAATTCATCAGGGATGGAAACCAGGTCAGTGTCGTTCTTGCATTTGGAATGAAAGAACTATTTCTGAAGCACTGTTTCTGTAATTTCTAGTTCATGACACGCTGCACAAAACCATCCCAGAAAGGTCACACCACTACCAGTTGCATTTCTATCCTCGGACTCACACGAAGTTTACAGAATTCCTTCAAATCTGCCGTGCGGTCGCTGTTGGATTCGCTGTCATTGGGTTTATTGGGTACTTCGTCAAGCTCATCCATATACCGATGTGCGTTACCTCCTTTTCTCCAAACGTCTATGCCTGACATCCTTTGTTCCATATAGCAACAATATTCTTGTGTACGTGCAAAATTGCTCAACCTCAAGTGATGCGTTGACTCATTTCAACATACAGCGGTGGAGCATAATACCACTCTCCTTTGCTCTCTCTCATTAGCCTATCCTCTCTTGTATTATCTCCGGCTGGAATCGTTCTCGGAATTGGAACTATTGGTGGCTGTCTCTCGAGTGGTTCTTAAGTCTACATCACACAATTCTTCCATGCTGGCAGTATTCCCTGCCTGCCTGCCAGGGGTATGACATTAACAACGCCCATTACACCGGTATTCTGTGTGATACCTCGGCGGGGCTGAACATAACACTAGTTGCACTTCGACAGACGACGTCTGTACGAGCACTTGGGATTGGTATATCAGTGCCTATTTGTGGTTTCGGGGTGCGTCTCCAGAAGCACCATATTGCCAGAATGTCCTGACATTGTGTTGGTCAGTCGAATGATGAAGGGTTCAGGCATATCATCCTTACGGGTTGGCTCCCAAAAATCATAACACAAAGTAGAGGAACTGGGAGAACGTGAGTTTTCAGACATGCCCCATGAGTTATGGGCACGCACCGCTGGCTTGTGCCATATATGGCCACGATATCAAGTTATCAACGACGTAGAAGATTCCACAGCTACACAGCTTCAGTCAGTTTGGGGAGACACGGAGACTGAGAGCGCACCTGAGTAATAAGGTAGCTCCAACATTAAATAACATCAGGCGTATTAAACAATGCCTCTCACTCTCCCTCTTCATCAAAGGCGTAGCTTTGTCAACGGCCTTCCGGGTCCACCAGATTTGCAGAACCATCAGGGCTATTCCCGAACATCAATACCACCAAACCACGACGGAAGGTCATGAAGAATGCACTTGCCTTCCACTGTAATCACCATGACGGTGACAACTATACAAAAGATCGGCACAGTATACCGAGAGCTACATACGAACAGTGGGAACGATGTACACGTCGCGTATTAGTCGAAACTTACAAGAGATCAGTTTTGACCGCACAATACAAGCCAGTCCATGGCCACGGCTGGGCGTCGGAAGGCTTGTTGATTGTGTACTAAATCCGTTTCACCATATGATGACCGTCAGTGGGCGTTCTATCGGGATTAAATAGGGATCGCCTTACGAGGGCCGAAGTCACCGAGAACGCCAGGAAGATCAAGTACGGGGATATGAGCAACTAAAAAAAAAACAATATCTGAGATTTCGCTGACAAGAGAAAGCACCGAGATATACCCCAAGTAACCGGAGGTCGTAAACTGTCTTGAGCGTAGGTTGCTCGTAGGTCTGCAAACTCGACCACATCTACAAGTATGCCCTGTCAGATGGACTCCACGGCGTGCTGCGAAGACAATAACAATAACATGCCTGCATGGTAGTAATCAAACCGGCGGTCGCCGCTCTAGCGCGATTCTGTGATGAGCAAATGCTGCCGAAGCTACCACACAGGTTCAAGAGTTTGAACTCACAGCGGAGATGCCCCAGAGATCATAGCAGACTGCACTCGACACAATAGTGAAGGAGGAGGTAGTCGACGATTGGTGAACATCCTTCAAGCAATCGTGATTTCAGAACGGTTCCGAAGCCCACGGATGATCACGGTGAGGACTTACAAGAGAGTGTATGATATGGAGTACACGATCCAAGTGATCCAGAAGTTGATTACAGTGGGAGGCCGCCGTATTCGCTTTGAGAGCGTACAAGTCAAGGTTATGAGAAGCAGCCCAACAAAACCGAAAATATGAAGAAGGTAGAACGAGATCGATAGAAAGGATAAGTCGGGAGCCTGCCGTTGTCCTAGAGTCGAAATGCTTGTCGTCACAAGCGTGAATCGAATCGAACGAAGTGAACAGCGTACCAGTCATTCGAGCTGGCCACAAGGGAGTCTGAAAATTACCGCGAATGCAGTAAAAACCAGCAGAAAGAAGGAAAAGGGAGACAGGTACAGAAAACGAAAGAGTCGCATTTTATCCCTGAACTACAATAGTGGTGCACCGAGCAACCACAGCAAAGCGATGTTTTGTTGATCGTCTGTAGGCCCCCTGAACAACCATCATCATGGGGTTGCTTGTACATTCAAAATCACGAAAGGTGCGGAACGAACTGGGGTCAAACATCAAAAGCATCTTGGTTGATGGTAGATAGATTATAAGGATATAATTAGTTTACCAGTAATAGACCGAAACGTGAAGGAGACTCTGCCAAATCCATAGCAGCCGGAATGTCGCGACCCAGGCTGGGCGTACCGAGAGGTAGGAATGCACTGCTCGACACTCCAGGAAGCCCAGATAACGCCGATGGGCGTGGAAGTACGGCTGCGAAAAGAATTTGAGTCCTCGCAAGATATTCAGATATCCGCGCTGCCAATTCAATATCCGATAGGACAGCCACGTCGGGGGATATCTAAGAAGACACGAAGCATGATATAGATGGGAATAAGTAATTTAGTGAACACCGACGTACCTCTCCTTTGATGCTAGTAATCCGTTTCTCGGTCAGTGTGTGAACATCTTTCCACGACGATTGAGGGTCAAACAGCTCAGCGAGCTTCTTGAGGAGCATCAGATCATGCAGGCCCTGTAGACCCTCATATCCAGTATCTTCCGCGAGAATCCGTGATATGAACAGGCGAATAGTCTGCTCGACAAGATGCAGATGCTGGGTGATATCTCTCGAGACTCCCAGATTCGTGATGGAATTGGCCAAGGAAAGCAGGCATTCCAGCAAGTTCGGCGAGGGCGACACTAAGGACCTGAACGTTAGTTATTGGCCTTGCGGCGGAGATAGAGCTTACCACAGGTTCTATCCCCAAATCCAAGGCGAAGAGATGACTTGTATCTTGTGACATTGGTAGAGACAGTGAATTCTCTCCAGCGTTCAATTGTAGTCTCACGTATCTGAGTGCATCTTGCACGGAATCCTGGAGCTGTGTCAATAAGTCAAGGAGAAGATGCACGGGATAGGTGTACCTGGAGTAATATTCCCGTCACAAGAGACGTGGGTGATGAAAGTGGAGGATGTGGCCAGCTCATCGGCGAGATCACCGACGAACACCATAGCGTCCAGGTCTGAGTCTACCGGAGGTTTTTAGCTCCGGAATCCTGTACTATGTGAGAGTCCCACTCACGGTTATCGATACTCCGCTGATCTGCTTTTGCATGCAAGATGTCACAAAGGTTTGTGCACAAGGCCTCCGACATCGGTCGATACGTCTCAAGCAACTCTTGGATAATAACGCTAGAGCATTTGAGCTGACGATCTATGTCGAGAGAAAGACTAAAACTCACCCGGATGTAAGGTCATCCTTCCCTAGTACGTGATGAAGGTCATGATGTATAGTCTGAGCAGAAGCTTCGATATCTCCCAACATATCGTCCAATAACGGGGTGCGACCCAATAGCTGCTTGCTTAATGTAGATCGGTACTTTTGGAAGGACATATCAAGTGTTCCGCCACCAACAGAAGATGTGGGTAATGGTGGTGATTGAAACAGCAGTCGAATAGGTGAGGCATCTGTAGACCGCGTGTCAGGCCATGACTCGCCGAAATGGATCGACTTTCAGTCTCACCTAAAGCGATTTTCTTGTCATGTCCAAATGACGATAACACAGACGAGAGTCGCTCCTCGAAGTCTTTCCCCGCGGTCTCCAGCGTTTCACTCCATAAATTGATTATACGCTGACGACAAACGTCGTCTATGATAGATCCCAGCCGTGTAGACCGTTGGCCGTCTATGTTGGAAGAAGAAGACTGTAGCCAGGTCCTCGCGTGTATTCTGATAGCCCAAACGTTCTTCACGGACTGAATCTCGAGTAGCCACTTCTCGATGGCAGACCGAAGTGCTTTGGTAGCCTTTTCGAACCAGTCTTCCACCTTCCTCTTAAGCACATCTGATTTCACGCGCGTGGAGGATGAGTCTAGGTCAACATAAGGTTTGTATGATCGCAGGTTTTGAGGGAGTAAAAGGAAGTGTGCGGAGGACGGGAGGGACATGAGGAGTTCCTGCGTGGAAAGTTTGAGGTCAGGGGACGTAGAAACGGCAACATTGTCGTTCTGTATATGCCCGAGAACCTGCCTAATAAGCGACTCCTCCGTGCCTCGATCCTCTAGAATTTCACGGACGGTTCTAACCGTCCTGCAGATGCAATCGAGCGCCACAACAATGGACTCCTTCACCTCTCTGAGAGTACGGCCTCCAGCTGCAGTCTTGTCGGCAAGACTCACAGAACGTCTATGACGTCGCGATATTGTTGGGGAGGGGAGACCATTCGGGGATGTGGTCGCTGAGAGGACAACCTCTAGTGCCTTCGAGCGTTTGTCAAAGAGGAGACCAAGTGCTTCCGTCAACGGCTGGGATTCGAGAAGATGCAACGTCAGAAGCGTCGCACATGTATCCTAGGCATCTCCGTCAGCAACAAATCAACGGAAACAAAGGGCCTATGGGTCTACCTCTAACGAAGCAGTGAATTCTTGTAGCGATTGCTTAGCGCGGACGATGATTTGCTGTCGAAACGATGAAACATGTTCCCATTGCCGTTGAACAAGAGGAAACTGATCCTAGTAATGAAGTAGACGTAAGCAAGTGGGCAGTGAATGGCTCGATGAAGCGCACCAGGACGTCTATTCCTTGACTGATCCACGTCTCCTCCTCTTGTTCGTCGTCTCGTATCAAAGCGCGATGAACTACCCTCGACAGAAGATAAAGCCAAGCTGCCGTCAAGTACTTTTTTTTCTCCATGAGCCTCCAAAGATGTTCTGGGACGTCGAGAAGTAGCTTGACGTGTGCGGACAGGACTTGCAGAGCAGATAGATGCGAGTCTTAAAGAGGTTTAGCATTGAGATAGCACTTCCTGATATCACCACGCACCATCAGTCCCTCTGGAAGAGGTGGGCTTGGAATGTAAAGACGGCTTCTCCTGAGCTACGATTGCTGTCCGGGTTTCTTCCAATGCATCAATGACGTGTTTCGACGACTGAGCGATGGATATTATAGATGTAGAAGCTTGTAGGAGGTCTCGATACCGTTCCCTGTCCTTCCATTACACGTCTGAACCGCAATAACATCGAGGAGAGCAATTATATGCGCACCCAACCATCTGTCTTAGCTCTTCTTGCTTTGCATCGGCGTCATTTCTATATAGGCAAGACCCATAAGGTCCCCATAAGTCGTATGAGGCGCTGGCAGTCACACCTGAGATTCCTCTGAATGGCCTTCACTTCAGCAACCGTATGTTTGGTGAACAAGTCATCGGGATCTACGTCGGCTGTTGGCTGGAGAGATATGGATCCGTTGCGCTGACGCGGTGACAGGAGAGCTTCCGCAGAGTGTATGCTGGAGCCGCTTTTGGATTGTGATACAGAGTGAGAGGAGGTAGAGGCGAACATGGGGGAAACGCGTCAACCCGTAAATTCGTCCGTGACGTGTGAGCCCCGGACATATCAAAATTCACGTTCAGGCGGGATCAGACAATAGAAGTATGTTATAATATCCAACTACTTTACTGTAAGTGCTTGCTGTAAGTCCAAGCAATTATTTCAAAGAATGTAGACACGAGTATACGAGAGCGAATCAAACTTTTCAAAGGTTACAAGAATATGGACGCCCAATCTGCATGTCTCGTCATGCGTCTACTTTTGCCTTCCCTATATCACCCAAATCTGATTCCGCAGCATTGCTTTTCTGATTCGATGCGGTAGATGCAACTGCGGCAGCAGGAGGTGCCCGTGGTGTTTGGGGTGCAGCCGAAGTGGAAGGCTGACCCCCAGAAGGTGATGAATTATTCGCGAGTCGTTGATCAAGAGCTTTCAAAGCCATGGCACTGAAGAAGAACGATCAGGATTGATGCACAAGGGAGCAAAGTCAACTCACCGTCTCCGCTCGGCTTCAGCCCTGGAACTGGTTGGCAGCTGGCTATATCCACCGTTCTCCAGGTCGGTTCCCTGAGTTGGGATGAGGTGCAAACGGGTGGCCCATTTGTGAACAAAGTCTCCGAGCACAGAAAGGACAGGGCTAGACTGCGGTCAGAGCTGCGCAAAAGGCTACACAGTTAGAATGACTTACTGTACGAATGGCGGGAACCACGAGAGAAGTGAAAAGGTTTCGCTGCGATCACCATACGTGTCCATGCCACCAACAGTGTCGCTTGTGTTCCTCTTGTAGAAACGGAGGTATACCCAGCTCACGAACCAACCAAATTGGATTATTATCCAAGGGGATTGGAATCCCAGGATGGTGAAAACGGTGGAGATGCCGAGATATATCATTGGCAGAGTCTGTTTCGACATTAGTGGCCATGTTTTAGTCGAGACGAATGGCAGCTACCTTGACTCGCATCTTGATGATACCCATGAATTGAACTTGGTGTTCTGGAATGAGTTGAGTAAACGCAACCAGAACACCAATCAGCAGTGACATGTGGCCCCCATATACTAGGCTGTATCTGCACGAGCATGTTAAATTAGTAGATGGAGAAGAGAAAAGTTGCGTACAGATAACCAACACTGTCCGTTGCCAGGTACTCCAGCCAGCTAAACCCAAAAACGATGACATTTGAAGCTACCACCGTCACGATAATGAACTTTAGTATTTCCACACTGCCCCAAATGCGCTCTAAATATCCCAAGGACGGTGGTATCGTGATGAGAGCGAAAATTAACTTTACGGGAACGAATAAGTTTTAGTGCGCGTCTCCTGATTCTGAACAAAAAATCACTGACTCCAAGGATACTGGGTTCCAGAAGGACAGAGGTAAGGAAGGTCCAAGGTCGAAAAAGACTAGTCCCTGCAACCAAAACCACCCAATCCATAATATCTACTTGCTTCCATTGGAGCCATTGGTGGACAACTGAGGTGAGAATGGTTGCGAACGTGAAATACCGTGTCACAGTCGGGATGGAAGCGATGAATGTTATTGGAGACTGAAGGACTGCCATGGCTTCTTCGTAACTTGAGCCGAGAGAGAAAGGAGATGGATGGGTGACCCTCGCTGGGCTCGACTGTTCGTCGCGGAAGGGAGGAAAGAGCTAGAAAGGCACCCACGTGGTTCTCTGATCTCAATGTTGCCTTCATCATCGCCTGTTACAGGTGTGACTGATGGTTCTCTCTCCGCTGCACCTACATGTCGGACTATGACTTTCGACCTGCGGGGTCGTTGAAGCTCAAGGGAACGACCGGAGACGGCGGAGTGGTCAAGAAGTGAGTATAATTCTTTGGTACCTGATACAAAATCTCATTCGCCTGCCCAGGAAACGCAAGAAATCCAAACACAAGGAGGACTCTGCAGAGCCGGAACGTGAACGTAAGAGGGTGAAAGAGTCGCCAACGAATGACGATGCCGATGCTACGCAGACCCCAACTGGCAGTGGCCGCAACTCGCCAGGTGCCAGCAGTAGCAAGCGCAAGAAAACAGATGCCGAGAAGCGTTTCGACGAAGTCCAGAGAAGACGGGTGCGTAAATACCTCTACGTGTAGTGCAACGGATTGCTGAGGTTTTCCATGCAGCTGGAACAACGGGTGGCGAAACTGGCCCACAAGACGCACAAGGATCGCGTGAACGAGTTTAATTCACATCTTGAGTCCCTTTCCGAGCACCACGACATTCCAAAGGTGAAGCTTGGAATCAGAACCCAAATCTGCCGACATGTTCACTCAATCGTGTCTCTTTCAGGTCGGACCAGGATAACACACGCTCATCTCAGTCAAAACCTCTCGCGTTTCCCCCATTCAGTTCGTCCGGCGCGTGGAAAGGAACAAGACGGCAATTGGTGTATGTCAAGGCTGTCGTGTTGTGGCCGTATTCATTTTGTACAGCGTATCCCCTCCTCTGTAATAGACCTGTTTGGCCCCCTCAGCGTTGCCGTTGAACGTTAAGTTCAACGCGGGATACCCGATATGTAGTCATAACAAGTTGCTGACTAGACCACTTCGAATGGCATATGTCAGGCGACTCATTAAGGGAAAGTACCAAATTACAGGGCTCTAAGTTCTTCCTGGCATGACTATGAGCCTCCAGAGGGAGACCTATTCCGTCGTACGAGCGTCCCGAGAGGTCTGGATTCCAGAATGCGATTTATGAGGGGCGGCAAAATCCGGGACCGGATTTTGGTGGATCATGTTGCGCGTTCGCGGTCTACTCTCATGTCGCAGCTCGTTATCGAGACTGCAGTCACGTACCCACCTATCTAGCTCCATCCCTAGAGCTCAAAGGCGTTGGAATAGCTCGTCTTCCTCAGAACCTCCCCGTCCACAGCGAAATGTTGTAGGAGTATGTGTTTTCCTAACCTCGGATCACGTAGAAATTAACAGCTTTGACCTAGGTTTTCACACCGGCCTCTGCAGCAGTTTTCGTAGCAGTGGGCACCGGACTGTTCTTTTATTTCCGTCATGAGAAGGAGAAGGTGGCTGAACAGCGAGGTGTGTAACGATACTTCCACCACATCTTGAGATTCTGAACATTTTTCTCCAGAGAAAGAACGGTCCGCTCAATCATATGGAAGGCCGAACGTTGGAGGTCCGTTCGCTTTGACCAAGTGCACCAGCCCTAAACCAGGACCCGACGATGTAATGACGGAAAAGGATCTACTGGGCAAATGGTCGCTAGTGTACTTTGGCTTCACGAACTGTCCCGATATCTGTCCAGCAGAACTCGACAAAGTGACCGCGGTCCTGAATGAACTCAGTACGTGTGCAAAACACTTTCTTCATTATCCCGTTATCAAACGCGTCTTTTAGAGAAAACCAATCCCGACCTTCCCATACAGCCTATATTCGTCTCTGTGGATCCTGCTCGTGACACTCCTGCCCAGATCCACTTGTACCTTCAAGACTTCCACCCCGATTTCATAGGCCTCGTTGGGGATTACCAGCAAACAAAGTCCGTGTGTAAGGCGTATCGCGTATACTTCTCGACACCGCCCGACGCCGATCCCAAGGGTGACTACCTGGTCGACCATTCGATCTTCGTCTACTTGATGGACCCTCAAGGGAAATTCCTCGAGGCATTCGGGCAATCCACCGACCAGAATACCGCAGCAGAGAAAATAAAGGAACTGATCGCAAATTGGAGACCTGTTGCATGAGTCTTCTCCGCCTCGCGAACGAGAGTATCGACATAGAATGCTAATGTAGCCTAAGCAAGGTGCATGTCGTAGATATGTACAAAATAATGAACTAAGCACCCTCCTCATCATCGTCATCGCTGTCCTCCTTCTCCCTTTTCCAGATGGCGTAAATTTTTCTTCGATTAGAATCTCGAGTCTCCGGCTGACTCGCCACTTCGAATAGATGTCTAACAAGACTTTTCTTGAGGGAATCGACTGGTGCGTCTTTGCAGCAGTTTGTGATCAGGTGAGAATAAGCATCGTTTGTTGAGCCCGAGTTCGTGCGTCGTTTCTTTCGAGAGCGAGGATGCTCGTCTTCAGAATCGTCTGGCGGGGTCAGTGAGGACAGCAGAGGGTCCACGAGTGATGTCTGCAGGTATTTGATCGTGGGGTTGGAGGGTGTACGGGCGTAAAGTGTGACGAAAGGTGAGAGAAGGAGGAGAAGCGGGGCGCTCGGGGTGGAGGAGGATGTGCTTGGGGCATTTGCGAGTACCTTGTCAAGTTCTTCGAGGTAAACGTCAGCCAGGTGGTACGCAAGGCTCGTCGGAACCTTGCTATCGTTCGAACTACATAGAACGAGGGCTCAGTAAAATAACAGCCAAGTCCATTCACGTTACGCACCAGAGTGGCCCCCCTTGACGAGATAGGATCCCGTTGTACTTTTCACACGTCTCTTGATCCCAGTCATCACGAAGGAGAAGCCTGAACGATGCGTTCACAAATCTTCTGACAAGCATATAGTATTTGTCCATTCTGGAATCCACAACAAGTGATGAGGACGTTAAGTCGGGTTTTAGATGCGACCATACGAACCTTAAACGGTCTATGCCATTCCATTCTCTTACCATCGTCTCCCAAAATCCTTCCAGAAACGCCAACGACGACGAAGTTGTCGTAATGATGAGGATGAGCTCTGCTAATTCAGAGGCCAGAGCTTGTTGAACTAGTGGTTTGTCCGACATCCAGAAACCTGTGTCATAGGTCCTCAGCATCGGTTGAGCACATCGGGAGATGTAAACCAACAATAGAATATGCCCTTCCAGAGCTTCGCCATCTCCGCTTTTGGGATCTCATTTTCAGGATCGGACAAGAAAGCGGCAAGGTTTTTTATTGCCTTGTCTCGGGTCTTTTTTTCTGCAGTACAAGCGGTGAGTCCACGTTCAAATCGAAAATCAAAGGCTCGTACCAGTCGATGCAAGATATTTGCCCAAAGGTGGGGCGTTTGTCGACGTTGTCGCTGCAGTCATGGTCGAAGTCATCCGTCAAGATTTTTCGTATCACGAAGATGGTAGAGCGCTAAAAGCTCTATTGGCTAAGCGCCGAACCTTTCACTTCCCATCCACGATGAGCAAGTCCCCGATTACCTGCCATGGTTTTGCCACTTCATTTCTACTTTGTAGGATCGCTCGCTCACGTACCCGGATAGTTCTTGATACCTCGATCGGAAAGCCAGCTGAAGGAATATACATTCGACTTCAAGAATGTCAACCTGCCGAGAAGGAAGGAGATGTCGAAGTTTTCTCTCCTCTAGCGAAAGGGTATGGCACTAGTTAGTGACCATGTCCTCTCAAATGGTCTAAATCATACAAGGGTCACGAATTCGGACGGGCGATGCCAAGATCTACTCGAACCCGAAGGTAGCAAGGCATTGCGACCAGGACTGTACAAGATTATCTTTCACACGAAGGAATACTTCGAAAGGACGTCGCGTGCTTCTTTTTATCCATGGGTCGAGGTATGTTTCCTAGGTGCTTTGGTCAACAGTCCGCGGCCGCCTGTTGACTCCGTCACTAGGTTACATTCGACTTGAAGAACCCTGAGGAACACTACCACATACCTCTTCTCATCAGCCCGTTCTCGTACACCACATACCGAGGCAGCTAGATACACAGCACGCATGTTCATGTATTTGTACAGGAACAATCCACATCTATATTGTAGCAACAAGAAAAGCGCGATGGGTAATATCTACAAGCGCTCGTTGAGTGATGACGGGAGAGTGCAAATCGACAACAAGGTGCAAAGATTAGTTGATATATAGCAGTGTACAAAGGAATGGCGATGGGTGCGCAGATGTACAAACAGAAGGAATGAGTGATATTAAACGAGGACGGGGTCGTACTTTACGCCTTTAATCGACGTCCCGCGCATGGATAATTTGACATTAGACAAGAATTGTTCTCTATTCTTGCTCATCTCCTGTGCCGCCTCTGAAAAAACAACCCAGATAAGAAAATATATTTATGGACAGCAGCATGACTCAACGCACCTTTGTTCAATGGATCATCCGCATTCGGCTCCAAAAACAGATACTGGAGCCCGACCATGACAGAGTTGAGGTTGAGTACGGGTTTCCAGTCTTCTCGCAAGATGTTCAAGCAAACGTTTCCCTCAAGGTCCACGTTTGGATGGTATATCTGCAGCACGCAAGATTAGCGGGAAATTACTAAGCTGACATGAGGACCGGAAACGCACCTTCTGCGTGCACTTCACCTTCGGTGGGTCGTGTGGGTAATTTGTGTTGATAGAGAAAGAAAAGACGAAAGCGCCACCCTTGTACATGCCTGACGATATCAAAGAGGAGGTGAGAAAAAGTCGAGTGGCAACAACGATTCCCTAGCGAGGGGCGTACCTTCATCGGGTGTGATTGTGAGGGTGAAGTTGAGAAGATCGGCAGGGTCAGGAAAACTTGTTTTCATGGTAGATGGAAGATCCAGTTCCGTCAGGTCTGCAGAGAATGTGGGCATTGAGAATAAGAAAGGTCCTTGGAAAACGAGTAGTGTCATACCTTTCTGTACTCGAATCTGGGCAGCGGTGGTCTTTGGCTTCTTCTTGGCAGCCGCGTCCTCGTTCTTCTTCATGCTCCATATCTGAAGAAGCGTTCAGTGCATCGATTTGAGCCTCAGGAGCAAGAAATATACCTTAATCATCGTGGCGGTCGTGAAATCTGTGAGTCGAGATTACAGTTAAAAGGAGAGAGAGCTTACACAGCCACTACTACGTGCCGCGTCGTTTTGCTTTCTTCCCTTTTGGGGTATTTTGGGGTGTACCGTGTCAAGTCAGTCATTCACTGTCAGCATCGTTGGTCGCGGAGCCGGATGCTCCTGGAAAATTATCACTTTCTATGTTACTTAGTGTGTGGACAATTAGTGTATGTGCAGGAAGTCAAGACGTGAATGCAGCTAGCAAGATGTGGAGAATGTTGCGAAATAAGGACGGTATGGTGCGGACTCATGCCAATAAGTAAGGATGTGGTGGAAACACAAAAAATCTATGAGAGATACTTGAAAGGACATAGGAACATCAAAAATATGTGTGAATCGATAGACAAGTTACGACTCGTTCACTGGTGACAGACTCCCTTCCCTACTTCTTCGCAGGGTGTCAGCCGGGGGCTGAGATCTGAGATGTGGTACACTTGTCGGGTGGACAGCCGTTCGGTGAGGTGATTTTACCGTTCGCATGACTATGGTCGTCATCCACCATCATATCGTTGCTGTCCTCTGCGGGAGCAGCGCCCGGTATCGGTTCCACAGCGTATACCCAGAATTTTGAGCGTTTCTTTCCATCCAACTCTTCCATCGCCACTTCGTTGGGTTTCAAAGCAGCAGCGCCAGTAGTCTTGACTTTCACCGAAGGTTGCCTTGTATCAGGATCAGGAGTGGGCGACATCGAGTCAGATGGACCGGGTGATGAGCTGGTGGCCATGCTGCTGTCCTCAGTGCGAGCACGTTTTGGTGGAGGGTCAAAATCAAGCTGGAGCTCTGGAGGGGCGCCTAGACGGGCAGAACGACGCTCACCCCGCCAGTTGTGATAAGGGTCTTCTGCTGCTTCTCGCTTTCCGTTCGCATTCAGTACCGCTGTGCGTGTCGACCGTCGTTGACCGACGGCATGGGCGGCTCGTGTACTTCTGCGAGGCCGACCAGTGTCTTCGTCAAACGCGTCAGGGTCTTCGAAGTCGTCTTCATAATCCCCCTCTTCTGTTTGCCTGTACTCGTCAACTTCGTCCTGAGTGTAAACCGACTCAGCATCATTTCATAGTAAGGGATTGCGGCCAGTCTCACCTCGCTATCTATACCTCCATTGGCATAAACGTAATCAGGTTTCCGTGTTTGTCGTCTTGATCTCAATTGACGACATTCAGCCAAAAGAAGATCTTGATGACGCTGTTCAATTTTTCGTCGTGCTTTTTGCACCCGCTAGGGAACGTATGTTCGTGAGCCGTCTGATCTTCCTCGACGAGCAACAAGAGACATTGAAGAGAATATATTGCAATCGCGTGCTCCTCCTTGAGTGCGTGATAGGAATAGACACTGACCACTAGTTCTTTGTCGATATCCTCTAAGCGTTCCTCTAGCGACTTGATCAGTTGTTCATGGGCAATCTCTGGCTTGGGTCGTTTCTTCTTTGTTTTCGGGGGTTGTGGAGCGTTGGCCTTGAGTTGCTCGATGACCGCGACGTACTCTTCTCTTGTGGAGGAGATGGTTTGCAAGGTGGCAGTTATTTTCCAAGGGTTTGTGGACACGTAAATACGTGGCGACACTGAACACGAATTAAGATCAGTATCGGAACTCGAATAGAACGTGCTGCGAAACCAAAAGATGAAGACACGAGAATCAGTGCACACTCCATTTGCAAATATGCACAAATAGGCGTTTGAAGACAACGGATACATGAACACACGCACAGTCTGCCACCCAGTAACGTTTGCGCGAAATATCTTGTCCAAGGGGTAGTAATTGTAGGTTCTGCTGGCTTTCAGGGTCTTCGGGCGGTGGTGGTGCAGTGGGGCTATCCTTTTTCTTGTTCTTATTGTGATGAACTCCCCAGGCACGGTCAATCTTGCCCTTGATTTCTGCTGAGTGAGAGAGTTGTAGCTCGACGAGCTGCCGCAATATCTTCAGCTGAGAATTTGAAACATGAGTCCGGCCCAGTGGCGATGACATCCAAAAAAGTGGTGAACCTTCAAATCCCAGCTCCCTGACCAAAATCCTCCTTCAAGTTGCTGAAAAGGGTCTACATTCATCTTAAGGTCTTCATCCCAGAACACAGTTCGCTCAGAGCCCTTGAAGGCATCGGCCAGAACGGACGAAACAGTAGAGGAAAGCTGATCCGCGCTATTGAAAAAAAATACGTGTTAGATGGACTGGTGATAGCGGCGGTTCCAAAAAGCGTAGACTTGCCTCAGATTACGCGCTTGTGGCCGCAGATTGAGGATGAATCGTATGAGAACAGCATTGACTATAGTATTGGGTTCTTTCAGTAGGAGAGCATTCTCAAAACTTGAAAGAGCAATTCCCCAGATAACATAAGCCCAAATGTGTTTTCCAGCCATGAAAGAGAGCCTCACTCCATTGGTGTCTCCAACCCCTCGACCTTGCCTCGAAGTTTGGTAAACTTGCAGATGAAAGAGTAAATGAACAATGATTCCCAACGGTCAGATGGATGGATTGCGTTAGACGGTGGGCAGACGTGTCCTCGAGCCGCCATGATTGAAGGGCGCGAAAGAACTGGCTACCAGAACGAGATGATGATGGAGGTGGAAAGAGGAGCAAAGGCACAGGTGTCACGTTCATGTCACGCGCAATCTGCTCTCCTCGATCGTCACAGCGCGTCTGGGTTCCCGGTTCCGCTGCCACATTCATGGAAGAACAATTGCAGCAGATATTTAAAACAGTACGTCGATCTCCTCTGCTCGAGTTATTCGACTCTCACTCTCTATATCGCGTTTAGCTCAAGCCAATATGTGTTGCTCTACTATCTTCTTCCCAGCTAGCACCATCGACGATCCCAGCTGTATTGAAGCTATTAACAGAGCTAATCAACACCCTTCGATCCATTCGTTCATCTGGAGTCACGCTAAATAAATCCCTCATATCGTATACTTTCTTCCCCCTCTCGTCCATCCTCAAACGGAATGCGTCACCTGCTATCCCTGATCAAGTCCTCGAGCGGATACTCGTTGCATTAGGTATACTCTGCGAAGATTGGTGGTGGGAGTGTGATTTCGAGACATGGGACCAGATATTCATGCTGTGTGGGTCGGTTATCGGGGGCATAGAAGCCAAGGGTAAAGGGAAGAGTCGAGATGAAGAGACGAAAGTAGCGGCCGCCCAGTGCTTATACGCCCTCGTGAGGTCCAGAGCGGACGATAACCACGGGTTCCCACCAACGCAGGCCTTTCGAAGGTTCGACGAACTCAAAAATCACGCAACTTCGGTCAAGTTCGTGCCGCTACTTGGACAGACCCTCAACTCTGTTCTTGAAACGGCTGAGAGTCGAAATTTGTCCTTCCAGAGATCGTCACTCGACCTCGCGTTCATCCTCATCTCTCTGTACCTTCCGGACGACGTCGTGGCCTCAGTCCTCCCAGGAGTGACAAGCACCATGTGTAAAGTGGCGATGGGTGTATCCCAAGGCAAAGGGTGGGGCAATGGTGAGGCAGTCGCACAGTCCCTGCGAGTGATGCAGGTGACAATCACCAAATCCATCGGGGATGCAGTATGCATTCGGGACGGGATTTTGATGTCTATTGACAATCTCGAAGATTTGACTGAGCTGCTATCCGAACAGCAAAACAAGAAGCAGACGACCCCATCGCACCCATTCGGCACCAGTCGAACTTCATCATGGCTGCGGGGCACATCTTCCCAGTTACACATCGCGATGAAAACGCTGGCGCCTCTTGTTAAGCATCCCACCGTCTCAGCACTTGTCGCACTGGCCGAGTTCGCCTCGACAGTCGTCGAAGCGACCCCACAAACACTCTCGCAAACACAACCTCTATTGCTATCTTTCCTCCTCTCACTATCAAATTCCACCTTCGAGCGTGTTTCAAACGCCGCGTTCACCGCTCTGTTGCGTCTTCTATCAACAGAGAACAAAGCGCAACTCTCCCTGTTGCACACGTTAATGCGAATCACCCGAGACAACCTGGTGGCATTACCTCTGGTTTTACCTTCACACGCCGACGCGAAGGTAGAGCACATGGCAGATATCATCTGCACTGTCTGCAGGCTGGCAGTAGCTGGCAGTACGAGCGCCGGACTTCGTCCTCTCTCAGCCGAGATAGGCAAAATTCTAGGTCCTTCGGGTGGAATCGAGAAATGGGGCTGGAGTCTCCTTTCAGTGTTGGAGTTTGTCGACCCACCCGTTGTGGTTACTCGTGTGTCAACCTCTCAGCTGATGCTCGAGGACGACACTAGCGGTGCACAGACTGTACCCTTCCCTCAGGCCATGCTGAAGAATGTCAATTCTTTAACTACCTACAGTGCTCTTGTCAAGATGTTTCACTCCCTTGGTGAAGCTGCGGGCGACAGTGCTCTCGCTTCCGTCGAGTGGTTCGCCAACGTTGGTCAAAACGGGAAACATAGCAGGGCGGTCGCAGGAATGTGGTGTGCTTGCAGACTTCTGGAGGGCATCGCACACACAGACATAAACTCCGAATTACCATACCAGCCGCCCATTCTGACGAGAAGTAGTAAGCGTATGGAGAAGTTCTCGCGAGGATTGGCAAAGAATATTGCGCAACTCTGGGATGTCATTGACACAGATGGACCAATGACCGATCAGTCCATCAATCTTGATCATGAGCACGAAGAGAACAGTAGCGTGCAGCTCGTCAAAGGCTTGGCCCAACTCCATGATACCCTCCAGATTACAACTTCGTCGACACCCGTCAAACCACAGGCCGTCTCTCAGCCTATGCTACACAAAGCCTTTTCACTACAGCTCCTTGCCGTGACAGCAGGTGTCCTCCGATCCAAATTCATCTCTCTACTGATCTACACTCTATATCCAGTACTCCACAGCATCGTCTCATCTCTCTCCTTCCTTTCGACAACTGCCCTTGCAGCCCTCCATTACATCACAGCAAGTGCATCCTATGCTTCCCCCGGAAATCTACTGCTATCCAATTTTGACTATGTTCTCGACTCAGTATCACGGCGCTTGAGTCGTCGGTGGGTTGATGTTGACGCAACGAAAGTTCTGGTAGTCATGATTCACCTTGTCGGGAGTGACATTGTCGAGCGGGCAGGGGATGTAGTAGAGGAATGCTTCGATCGCTTGGATGAGTATCACGGATACGAAGTTGTTGTGGAGGGAATCGTGGAGGTTCTGAACGAGATTATCAAGGTAATCAGGACGGAATCCGATAGTCAAGCCATGGTCGTTGATGAAGATCGCGAGCCTCTGAAAAAGCCGGGACAAGCAAACGGAGAGAAAATGGATGACTTCTTCGTCTGGTTTGCGAAGCGAAACGATCCTGTATTTGAGGAGGATAACACTGACTACGGTCCGGCCCCAAGGGAAGCTTGGGGCGAGGGGAAAGGAAAAGGGAAAGGAAAAGATGGGGACGAAGAGACGGCAGAGGCACAGCCACCGAAAGATAGTGACGAGACGCCCCAGACTCCTCCACAAGCTCTCGCAAAACAGATGGTGACACGCTCGATGTACTTTTTGACCCATCGATCACCCGTCATTCGGTCGCGAATTCTATCGCTCTTGACTGCCTCCGTTACCGTCCTACCCGCGGATGCTCTCATGCCGGCCATTCATAATGCATGGCCTTTCATTCTCAACAGGCTTGGTGACTCCGAAACGTTCGTTGTCAGTGCCGCAGCTGAACTGATAGAGGCACTTTCCTCTCATAAGGGAGGGTATATGTACAGACGAATTTGGGATGATGTTTGGCCCCGGTTCTACACCATGCTATCGAAATTGCAGGACGCGGACGTGCACAACGCTCTCACCCGACGTGGGAGTGCAGCTGTCGGCACGGAGTCGATCTACACGCATTCCCATCGTTTGTACCGGTCCTTGTTGAGCACAATGGCCGCCGCACTACGAGGTGTTGATCCCAAGGACTCTTCAAACTGGCAAGTCATCGTATCGTTCCGCCGATTCCTGCATTCGAAGGCTTCCGAGGAGCTGCAGCAATCTGCACGGGAGTTATATATCGCCGCGGGATTGAGGAACGCAGACGCTGTTTGGCTAGCACTTTACTCGACATTGGGGCAAGTCGATGCGTCGATGACGTTTCTACAAAGACCGGAATGGGAGATCGCTGGTAACGTCGCATTGATATTCCAAGAGCTTGAAAGTTACGAATAGGGTATAAATGGTCATGGCATGGTATCAAGATTTTGTTCTGATGCTCAGTGGAGACGCCCGTCGAGTATAGGCAACTGGCTCTTGATGTTGGGGTCAAACCGACGTAGTTCAACGCCAGCCTCCTGGAAGAGCCTTGCAGAGGCGTCGTCCCTGTCGTCACGTAAGTCATCAATGGGGGGTAGTTTGATAATTGGCACGTACATCTTGTAGGTTAGGTTGTACACCACAGATTGTACGCCTGTTTGTATGATTTTTATCGTGCATTTCAAGCAGGGGCACCTTGATTTCCCACTCATCAGCATGGTCCAATCGAAGCGCAATGAACCCCGAACGTACGTATTACAATACAGAACTGCGCCATCTCCTACTCTTTCCCTGCCAACCTCAAGTAGCGCATTTTCTTCTGCATGCAGGCATAGACACTCGACCGATCCCGCGGTCGAGATTCCGTTGCAATGAGGACATCCTCCTTCGTTACAATTCCGGAGATGGCGAGGCGTACCGTTATATCTAGGCTCATGTGAGATGGACAGGAACGTGAATTGTGCAATGAAACTGACCCAGTTGACACTATACGTTTATCGCGGACAAGAATGGCACCAACTCGTCGCTTCATACAATTGGACCTATGCGAAGCTAGGGAGGCCAGTGTCTAGATGAAATTAGAGGAACCGTGAACAGGTTTCCCCCGCTCTTTAATGAAGATGACGAACCATGAAGTATGTGTCCCAGTCCGGCCGCAAGAGGGAAGGATTAGATAGATCCAAACTTTCTAGATGCTGAAAGAGGTCAGACTCTGTCCCAAAATCGTTCGTTATCCAGATGTTGACCAGATCCTTCATTTCTGAGATCGATGAAACACGTTTCCCGAATCTGAGCGCGTCGTCTTCGCGGACAAACTCTTCCAGGGTTTCTGGGCTAACAACCTGGGTGAGCCGATCTTCCAAAGATAACGATTTGAGCTACACACCCATCGCTTCTTAAGAAACGCTCGAGTAACGGCGCATCTACGCACAGCAACATGAAGAAAGGTCGCTTCAGGAATATTTCCACAAGATCCCTGGTGTTGAGGTCGGTCGTAACGAAATCTGTCCTCCAGTGCCGAGTTACATGATCCAGAACGCTTTCAGGCGAGAAGAACTGCAGGGTAGTAGTGGATTTCGAGCTCGTCGGGATATCTTCGGCATCCTTCAGCATCGAGAATGGTGCCGGGGATGGAAGGGGTGTCATGTCCATGGATAGGAAGGATCGATGCTTGGCTGCAGTGTCGGTGGATCTGTCTCTTTTGAACAATCGTTTGTCGAGGGGATCCGTTGAGAAAATGCGATTATGCTACTGACTGGATGTGAGTTTGTGTATTCCAAGAAACCTCCGCAACACACCGCAATGCTTCCGTTCGGGATAACAGAACTTTGAACATGGATGGGGGTGAAGCCCTTGGTTGACACAAGATAATCCTTCACTGTCGTTTTCCCAGAGGACCTGGTCCCAACGATGGCGACAAGCATTTTCAGAGAAGTGATGAGAGGACTAGCTTGTACTGTCAGGTGAAAGGAAGGCGGAACAGTCGCCGAGCCCAGTGGAACGTAAATGGAACGCGATCACGCACTCTCGATGTGACCAATGGCAGCCCTCTAAAATTCTATTGCTATTGCAACGTAATACGTTTTTGGGTCTCGAGAATATATATTTGCCTACAGAGAAAGAACTGTCCGTCGCGATTCTCATGTGATATTCCTCTTTCCCTCCGCCATTTCATATAGTACAGCCCGGTCGTTGGATTCGTCAACGAGGGCTTTTAGCATTCCATCTTGCTTATCGAGAAGGGCCTTCGGGGAGTCAAACTCGACCTGTATAAGACTAATGAATGAGTGTACGTGACTGGTGAAGGATGAACTTACGATGCGACCTGCATCCAAGACGAGCTGAACAATGGGTAGCTGCATGAGTGGCGCGTCAAGAGAAGAGAGTATCATGGTCTTACAATTTTATCCGCGTCCATGATAGTTTGCAGTCGATGTGCGACAGTGATCAAGGTGACATCGCGAGGAAGTTCTTTTCTGAGGGAGGTCTGGATGACGGAGTCCGTGTGGTAATCTTACAGTGATCATGCTGTTAGAAAGTGCCCCCACGCGAGTAACATGAGCATTCTCACCTATGGCAGAAGTTGCTGGTATAGCGATTCAGCATCATCAGTGACTTCTAAGGGGAATTGGCAGACTCACCTTCGTCAAGGATCAAAAGTTTACTTCCTCTCACAAGGGCTCGAGCCAGAGCCAGAATCTGCCTTTGTCCAACCGAAAGGTTCCCTCCTCCACTCGAAATTGTGCTGTCCAACGTCAGTCGCCCCTCGTCTTCAGTGTCTTGCAACGAGTACAATCCGGCGGCCCGTAATGAGTTGTGGAGGACAGCATCATCGTACTGCTCAAATGGATCTAGATTCTGCCTCAAGGTGCCACTAAGTAGTTCAGGCTGCAAATTGCGTGAGCACCTATAAAAGGGACTAAACGGAAGTCGGAGATCACAGACCATCTGCGGAATGATGGTGATGCTGGACCTGAGGGCTTCGAGATTGAGAGAATCTGTCGGTAGACCATCGTAGTAGACCTTGCCATCGGTAAAGATGCAACGTAGCAGGGAAAGCGTCAAAGAGCTCTGAGAAATCCTTTAGATGATGAGATTCGATCACGGCACTAGACATCACCTTTCCAGACCCGGTGCGACCGACTGGACAAGGCGTCAGCGTCAGCTATTGCAAGAAGAGGGTATACACTTACCGACACCAACACGTTCTCCAGACTGAATGTTGAAAGATAACTCGTGTAGGACGCGAGGTCCTTCCAGAGAATATCTGGCGGATAACTTTTCCACCTTGAGTTCGCCGGAAGCAGGCCAGTAAGCAGGAGGCTCCCCGGAGGTCGTGGGTTTAGGCTCCTGTTCGATCGTTATGTACCCTTGAATACGCTCGATGCTGAAAGTATGGTGGTCAGCGCGACCACGCTGAAGCTGATGGCGGTTTGATTACCTGTTGCCTAGTATAGTACAAAGTGGTTAGCAGATGTAACAATGTAGGCTGCGGGAAAACGAGTACCTTGAACCTCAAAATCATTCAAGTTTCGGATCCACCACAAGATATGCATACTAAATACGACTTGGAGAGGGGAGTAAGGAGATATTATTGATCGCCCGGAGAAATCACCTACTAGCCATGTTCAACGAGAACCCAGTTTTCAAGGCGGATTGGGTAGGCCCATAAACCAGGTAGGCAGCCAGACTCGAGGCAAAAATCCCCCCGAGTACGTCGGTTCGGACGCAAATCCAACGGTTCAGGTTGAAGAAAGTACGAGCCGCCCTCGTGTATTTATCGATGCGTTTCAACGATTCTTGTATGAATCGCTCTTCAACGCCGTAAGCCCGAATAGAAGCTGTAAGAGCATAGGTTGGTCTTCGTGTAAAAAACATACAATTGAGTGACATACTGAGTCCCGCAATGGCTGCCCCGACGCTAGAGGAAGTGAGTTGAGCGTACGATACCTAGAAGCTGGAAACAACTTACTGCCCAAGCACCGGGGCACGAGCATTCGACATCTCCCGCTTGACAGATAATTGTGCTTTAATATAGATCTGGCCACAGATCAACCCTGCGACCGTAATGACGACACCCGGGAAGAAGAATATGGGGACAACCAGCATAATAGCAAAAAACTTGACGATGAGGATTATGGTCAGGTCGCCGGCAAACTTGAGGCACAATGCAATAGGCCCATCGACTGGAGAAATCTCAGCAATATGAAGCACTGCTAGAGTCCAAAGACACCGCACCGACTCGTATATCTTGAGTGCATCGTGCTATGACGCGGGATACCGGTGTTGTGTCAAGCCAGCTTGGCGGGAATCAGCAAGGTACCTGGCTAACAGGACGAAACCATACCGAAGTGTTGTGCCCAGAATCGATTTTATAAGTTGCTTGTGCACTGCTCTGGACGCGCGTATGGTCCCAAGAATGTAGATGAAGTATCCTGCACTGTACACCACGACAGAGCCGAGCAGGAAGGAGCCTGAGGATGGTGTTCATACAAGCTCCCTGGAAGTAAAGCGGGCACTTACTATACGCAGCCAGATACCTGCGAAAGTCGAAGCGCTCCGTCAGCGGGGACGTAGAGCTACGCAGAACTGGCAGAAAACTGACCAAGCAACAGAAACTTCGCTTACGTCGTGGTTCTCATATTGGGAGGCCCAATACCCCAGGAACCACGTCTGTGCCGTGTCTGATAGCTCGCCCAACAAGGCAGCTCCAATGACGGCCAAAAAGAATCGCCATGTACCCATTCCGGCGAAATAAACTTTTACTGTGACACGCATCAGCTGATTGCCGTCCAAAATGAAGATGGAAAGACGACCTACATGCCGACCAACTGACACGACCCTCCTGTATTTCTTCCTCGATAATCAGCTTTCCCTTGGACTCTGGTTCTGGGGGAGGGGCTTTTGCGTCGACCTGTTCCTCATACTTGTCCAAATTCTCCTCGTCTTTGGATGCCTCTGCCTGCAGAGCCGAGTCGTGCTCGAGAGCCTCAGCAAGCGTACCTTGACTTGTGACACAGCCGTCCTTGAGGGAGACTACGAATCCTGCAATCGGCCGCGCCAGTGCGACATTGTGTGTCTACAAAAGCTTGTCAAGGAAGCCGTATAGAAAATTGTGATATCGAACTTACCACCAATATAACCGTTCTTCCCTTGACCAGGTCTCCTCTCAAGCACTTGTCGACAATCCATTTCGACGTATGCACACTGTATGCCTCAAGTCAGCATATTGGCTAATTCCATAACAGGCCACGCACTCAAGAGCCGCCAGGACATCATCTAACAAGATAATCTCGGCCTTGGAATAGATAGCGCGAGCCAGTGTGATTCGGGCCTTCTGGCCACCACTGAGAGTGAGACCTTTCTCCCCAACTTCTGTTGCGTCGCCAGCTTCAAACAATGACAGATCGCGCTCCAAGCCACACTGATAGATGACTTTGTTGTAGCGCTCCTCATCGAACTCAGACCCGAAGACGATATTCTCCTGCAAACTGTTGTTTAGACCACGATCTTTTACAACCTCAGGTCATCGAAAACTCTTACCCTGATAGTCTCGTTTTGCACCCAGGACTCTTGAGCAGCGTAGGCGATCCCTTTATCCCTCGGAAGATTGTACCATGAATCGGGACCGCGTGGTACGAAGCACATTTCCGCTATTGACAAGTATCCCTCACTGAGTCGCCCCATTCGCCAGAAATGACCCATGAGCACTCACAAAGCAATGCCATCAACATCGACGTTTTGCCAGATCCAGTCTCGCCGAGAACAAGATTCACGCGCCCTTTCTTGAAGATGAGTTCGTCTTCGATCTTGAGAACAAATCGTCGCTTGGATGGGGTCAGGGTGCCCTCCGCATCGCGTGACCACGTAAATATAGCGTTCCGGAATCCGATATCTTCAGTCCGGTCAGAAGGTATGAAGAACTCCCGGTCTAGCGCTTTGTTCTCGTAGAGGTCCAGGAGCTCAGTCTAACGAAAAGGCTTCAGCTGCGTATTGTGAGAGAACCGTATGACATACGTTTTTGAGGAAGTCGGAAACACGATCGAGGGAAACCTTTCCCGCGATTGTCGCCGTCATGATCTCGAAGATGAGGCGAAGCTGAGTGCGCAACATTTCGAGCACGGTCATTGAACTGAACACGGTTGAGGCGGTAAGTTCCCTCTTCATGACGGCCGTCTATAGTGCGAGGAATTTTGAGTTAGCACAAGGACTTTGAGAGATTACAAGGTCGTACGCTGCGCTGAAGGTGAGGTGATGTTCTACTTCCGGTAAAACGAGATACTTACTAGGTTGCGTATGTGGCGAGCATAACCAAGATTGGCGTAAGGTAACTGTCCCACAGAGGGTGGCGGTGAGATTGATGTAGAAGTTTTTAGAAAGGACATAACCCACTTTATGGTGCCATTCAGAAGGTCCAGATACTGGCGTCTTTTGATCCAGACGAGCTCGTCTTCCCTTTTCACACCGATACGAGATTCCATCTTCTTTTCCCAGCCGAACAACTTGATCATCCGTAGGACATTCATGGCTGTAAATACTCAGAAACCCTCGCCAATTGATAGCAACGAGAAATCCGACTCACTCTCAGTCACTGATTCAACTCGAGCATCAGTTCTTTTCATTCTTTCGTCTTGAACTTTTTGAACCATCCTGGCCACCAGCCCAGGAACCGGAAGGAGGAGAATCATCATCGCCAATCCAACGAGAGAACTTTGCTGGATTAGCACGAGAGAGTGTCTCGGAAGGGTACCGGTACTCACCTCCAGCCAAGAACCACATAAAGGAACACAATAGCCAGGACGATTTGCACCGGGACATAAACAACGACGAAGAGGAAATCTCGAGTTTCCACGATGTTGTCTAGATCTGTGGTAACAAGATTGTTGATCTTTCCAACGAGGTTGCTTGCGTCGGACGTAGGCGAAGATTCCTTCCTCTTCTCCTTCTTGTTGCCGTTGTTTGAGCTCGACGTACCAGCCACATTTCCTTCTTGTACGGTGGTTTCTCGCGAATGCGCCACCACGGTCCCTTCATCACTTCCTTCGCCCTCTGACGAGGAAGAATACTCGGGCGGCGACTCGGAAACGGCAACAGTACCGGAAGGTGAATCAGGAGGTTCGGCTTTTACTCTGATGCGAAGCGCATGTTCGAAAACCAGCTGAGTGATGATACCCTGAACCTGCACAAGGACTCGAGTCTGGTTGAACTGAGCGTCAGCAATACATGGGCTTGAAAAGGAAACGACGTACCGCGAAGAAAATATAGAACTGTACTGTGAGACTTCCAAGGACGGGACCAAGGAAGAGCCACGAAATCCACACCCAAGGCCTGACTGTGGCGGTTTCTGCTCCATCTGACTCCAAGTAAAGAAGTAATTGCTTGATTGCTATCGGGCTCAGGAAGTTGGCAAGGACGTGGGCCACGATACAGAGTGCAAGGACTATGTATTCAAAGCGGAACACTCGAAGCAAGCCGAGAGCAATGTGACGTTGCTTTGGCGCCCCTGAAAAGATGTCCAGGTGCTGAAAGGGTTCACCGTTCAACAACTCGAAGGATGACGAACCAAGGAAAGAAACTACGCGTACCTTGAAACTTTTCGCCTTCAAATTGCGCGTAAAGTCAAAATCGCAAAGTGGTGGCAACTTATCCCATGGAATGTGAGGAACTCCGTATGCGTAAAACACCAACGGGTCAAGGAACGAGTACACGAGCACCGAAAAGATGCATGCAGTCTGTTCTGGACTCGGCGTTTCCGGATGCTGAAAGCGGCCAACATGTTAGAGGAAAGCAATCGTTGAACAAGTCGCTACACACCGATGGATCGACAGGAACGTATTGTCGCGGGACAAAAAGAGGCACTAAGATCGAGGACACGCCGAGGAGTGCGATTTTGAGCCACAATGACCAGCCCTCAAAAATATCTCGCGGTTGCTTGGTATAGGTGGCGAGTGGGTAGATATCCCTGTAGCAATACACAGCAAAAGTCGCGAAAAGGACGGAGTTCAGGTGGCGAATGACCGTTCTGCTCCATCGCGGCCCTGCGGCGATTGAAATGAAGCCGAGAAACGATGTATATAGCTAGCTCATCTTCAGTACACGGGAGCGACTCGACTTCAAGCCATATGAAACATACGAAAGTCATACACATCGCTGCTTCTAGCCATTCCCGCTTCTTGAACCGGTACTTGTGTTTCTTCTCAACGTTCATCTCGTCCGTTTCCATTTCCCGAATGATAAATGTCGTCAACGCCAAACCAAGAAGCCCCAAAGAGCAGAGGGTTCGAATGATTTTGAATGTGTATATCTTGGTCCCTCCATGCGCTCGGACATGTTCTTTAGCCTCTAAAGCGAAGCTACCAGGTCTGATGCGCGATGTTTCCTCCTCGGGCTGCGAATTTCGACGTAAGATGAACGAAACAAGGCATATGTGGATTAATAGAATGGCAGCAGATGCGATGGAGATGTAGGCCGGGAAGATGAGACTGTTGAAGAACACGCTGGAGAAAATCGTTCAGCCCAGAAATGCAACGACCAGAGCACGTTAAATACCTCTTTTTCACCGGACTCCAGACATGCGGTTCGACCAGAGGATACTGAAGGACAGTAAGAGCTAGTCCCTCTAATTGGCTAGAGCGCATGGAAGAAAAGATGAAAAGTGTTCTATTTTCATTTTGCAGAGATGGGGACTATATAGATGCGCCTTATCAAGGGGAGGGAGCCGATACCGAAGGCGCCATGTGGCGCATCTTTACCGCTATCCATAAATGGGTTCGATTCTTCCATAAATAGTAAGGTTCGGTACGGTTCCGCCGGAGCATGCACCGTAGGGCTGACTCGAATGTAGGAACTAAATGGCTTTCCATCCCTGCTCCCACCCAGGCTGTTAAAAGCCGCAACTCGTGATGCGCGTCGTCGATGATTTTGAGAGTTTCGAGTCATGTCAAGTCAAGTTCAAACTCTACTACGTATTAGTGGGTAGAGCACTGGGTCAGTCCTACCGTAATCTCCTCAGAAGTCGGAAGAAGGAAGAGATGGGGGTCACGAAGAATCCTCTGGCCAGCCCTCCTGCTTCCCCTACGGCTCTCAGCTCCAGGTCATAGCCCTTACGTCCTTCAAGATGACCGGAGAAGCTTGAGAGGGACGAAAGGACCTCAAAGACTCACATGGCACGCAAGTGTCGGCCCGTGCGATCAGCAGGGCGTATAAAGACCGACTGGTTGTTCGCTTGACCTTGACTTTACACCACAAATCATGACGACCCCCAAGGGACTCTCATTCGTGTTCATCGAGCCCGGAAGCAATATTACTGAAGCTGAGCACTATGGTATGGGCCTTTCTTAGGTTCTGGATATGATCTCACCATGCTTGCAGACTGGTATGACAACGAGCACTCCCCAGCCAGGCTTACGGTCCCCGGGTTCTACAACGCCTTGCGTTACAAAGCTGTGGACTCTCAGAAGCCATCATATCTTACCCTCTACGATATATCGGAGCCCTCTATTGCGAATGGGCCTGATTTTGAAGCACTCCGCGCGAGGGCTTCGGAGCGCGATACTGCCATGCTCGGCAAGGTCCAATTCCTCAATCGCAGGACCTATGAACTCATCGAGGAACCCTACACTCGCCCCGAGACCACCGATGCTTCCCTTCCGGGCAAATTCGTATTGATGGTTTCATACGAGATTAAATCGGATTTTGAAGAAGAGTTCAACAGGTGGTACAAGGAGGAGCATATCCCGGAATATCTTGCCAAGGTCCCTGATTGGCTCAGATGCCGTCGGTACAAACTCTATGACAACCTCGTGAGGGGTGCTCTGGAGGATGGCAAGGAACTGCAGGTATGCAAATACCTTGCACTGCATGACTTCTCTTGTGGGCCGAAGGAAATTATGTCGAACGAGATTATGAAAGCCTCCATCGAAACACCCTATGCGAAGAGGGTCGAGGAGAATGCGCTTCATAAGGAGGTCAGGATCTTGCAGCTACACAGGGTCTACAAGAAGCCAGAGTAGACTAGAACACTAATACAATCAAGTTGGGATATCTGCTGCTGTGAGCCCTTGTGAGCCAAGAGCCCAGTTGCGCCGGACCGGCTTCTAGCAGCCCGGCATGCAGCTGTCTGAGAACCGAATCTTGCATCATAACGTCCATGCACGAATCCTCAGATCGTCTCGAAAAGTCTTCGCTCGCTCGCCATGGCACTTTATTCAGCACTGGAGCAAGTCCAGCGAAGCATGCAGCTGAACTTAAGGTCGCACTCGGAAATGCTAATTCACGCCTCAAACCAGGAGCGTCCGTCCAGGTTTCCAGCGATCCTACGCTCGACTTCACCGCAGAACGCGTTTCTTTAGAACAAGCCAGAACTCGTGCTCGTGTGGAGACTGATCTGGTACTGGAGCGATACACATGCGTGCAAGGGGGGTACCTGAATGGCGTGGTCAAAGTGCGCGTCCGTAAACGCTCTAAAGGCGAAGGAAGGGTATTGGTTGCTGGAGGGAAAATTCGGGTTATTGGTCTGGAGAGCATTCAAAATGACACCCATCGACATCCTTTCTATCTGCAGTCTGCGGCTCTTCTCGACGTGGCTCCGTTGTCTATGGACTTATTTGACTCTCAAGCAGACGCAGAGGGTTTCTCCGAGGCAAAGGAAGGAGTTCATGCATTTCCCTTCTCGATGTTTCTACCGATGCAAGGAGAGGTTGGGAATTCAAAAGGAACTGTGTCTGTGAGCTGCGGAGCCTTAGTAAGATACATCGTCCTTGTGTGAGTCTTCCTGACTTCAATCAATCTGCTCATTCGTGACACGATGTCCTCAGCTCTCTCAAGGTCAAGGATAGGGAGACCAGCCGAAGATCGATCGCTCATTTCTATCGCGAATGTGAAGTCTGGCCTCGCTTGAATCCCTCCTCTGTACTCTCTCCGGCCACGGAACCCAATCAAGACTCCGTTTCCAAGGCTCTATTCATGGGAGGAAGCGGGAAAGTCACCCTTACCGCTGCTACCCACCGTGTCATATGGATCGCTGGGCAGAAATGCCCCGTCAAGATTAAAGTCATCAATCACAGCAAGAAAACCCTCAAATCTGTCACTTTGACACTCGTACGCTCTACTGTGGTCTTCAAACCTACCGATACTTCCCAAGACTCGGATTCTCACCCTCAACGCGATCGTGAAATGACTGCCGTAGTAAAGGAGGTTGCAGAGAGTACTCTAGAAATGGCTCAGCGGGTCGCCCGTGGCCATGCTAGCGCGAAAGGGTGGTGGACGGGTGTGCAGGCTGACGAGACGCTCGAATTTTCGCATTCCATATCCATTCCTCCGGACGCTCTATCGATCGCGAAGTCTAGGCTATTGGAGGTCACGTACATGATACGCGTTGGCATCAGTGCTGGTCCTCTCACATCCGATATTCATGTCTCCTTGCCTATCACTGTCATCAATTTTCTCTCTGTCGATCCACCTCCCACTTTCCCGGTTTTGGACAAGAATTTCCTCAATCTAGAAGACGACCCTGAATGTTCCAGCCTCCTGTATGCTCCTCTAACTGCTCACCGGAAAGCCTTGGAAGCCATCGTGAATGGCGGTCGAACAAACGAAGAACAAGGAAACCCCTCTCAAACTAGTTCTCTCCATGCGCCTGAAAGGGGCGTACCGATTCACGAAGAGGAGCCCGATAACTTTTCATTGCAGGAGGACGACGACGACTTCGTTGAACAAACCATTGGGGCGATGATGGCAGATCCCAAGTATGGGGAACATGGACCACGATTCGCAGATCTTTACTACGAATCGGTACAGGAAGGCTTAGCTGATGTAGCTGGAACGGAAGATCGTCTCTCTCGCCCGGGATCGGTCTTCGATCATGACCAATCACCTTCCACTCTTCACGACTCTCCGGCCTCTTCTCACTCGGGCCACTCTACGCATCCGGAGTCCAATACGCGTCCACGAACATCCACGTTTCCTCAACGTGTTCAACAGAAACTAGAGGAGTACAAGGACAGACGACACTTCGATGCAGGCGAGATCTGTGTACAGAAGCGCCCGGTTCTGGTCAGCCGGGAGGTGTCGGTGGAGTCCAGCAGACTGAGCATCCAGAGCTCGCGATCTGTTGATGACCTCAGTTCATCTTCCATGTTTCGCCAGCGAAGCTCCACTTTCGGTTCTTATTTCCGTCCGAGAGACGAAATTCCGGATGAAATCGAGAGATTCGAGGAAGATGACGAGGAATTTCAATCGGTCCAGTTTGCGTACGGGGCTCCACCTGAACGTATGTCTGATCCGGAGTTAGCCTCTCGGTGCTCAAACTCTCGGCTGCTTCCCGTCATTACAGACGCATCTCCATCTCCTATGTCGACTCGTAGTGCTGCAATTGACAGGCTCAATTCCCATACGGTAGCACGGACCGAAACCGACTTCGCCGTCGCCCAATATCATCCTATCGATCCATCTTTTCGTCCTGAGAACCCCGTGGCACAGGGTCCGAGTACAAGAAGTAGGATTGGACCACGTCCCCGAGCTCAGACTCTACCTGGAACAGATCCTCGCGCGGCTTTTGCCGACACTCGAGCATACAGCGATCGGCCCCCGTCGCTGGTCGTCACTGGTGGTGGTAGTGTGAAGGATAGGATCCGTGCATTGGAAGAGAAGGCGCGGGCTGAACGAAATTCCCTTGAAGGGAGTGGACCCTTATAATCTTTTGACGAGATGGCCAGGATTGGAAATTTGGTTGGCCGATCAACTACAGCACGAATGATTCATTAGCAATTAGACACCCAGGGAGTAAAATACGTGATACTGTATAATAGTAAACAGATTCGACAGCATTGAGAGGTGCTTCAGCCCTAATGCTGCGCGCCCAGGTGACGTGAAATAGTAATGAAACCAGCCACGGAAGTCGTGGTATGCAAAACGCCAGGTTGGATAATTGAACGGTGTGTACAATAAAACTGCATGAGGACCGGCCCTCCCAAGAATGTGTTACATATACAACAAAGAAAACCCCTAGATCATACCACGCAAAGATTCATAAGAAGACATAAACAAAGAAGAGATCGTTTTGTGTAGATGCAGCGGATTGTTTCATCCGCCAAGGATGGCGAGTGCGGCTCTGAGCTCCTTGCGAGCTTGTTCCGCGTCCTCGTAATCCAACGCGCTGATTGCAAACCGACAGTGCTTCTGTGCTTTGGCAACAATATTGGGTGTGAGTTCGACCCCCGGTTCCGGAACCGGAGGCGGACGAGAAGGGGCAGCTGCGGGTGCTGAGGATGGATGAGGAGGAACTGTTTGGAAGGGACGATAAGAGTTGGGATGTGAATGGCTCTCGGACGGTGGGGCAGGCGCAGAAGGATAGCCAAGCAGTGCAGGGTCAAATGATGCAGGAGGAGGTGAGGGTATCTGTGGAGGAGGAGGGGGCGGTGCAAAATGGACTCTTTTCGGAGAGTCGCCATTCTGCCCATCTTCCGTTGAGGCATTACTACCGCCGCTGGCCTTCCGAGTGTGTTTCCCAGAGTGATGTCCGTTTCTGGTGCCCGCCGAAGGTTGTATATGACCCCACGGCTGGATACTAGAAGGGAATGATGGACCAGCATCCTCGAGGCCTTCTAGGGGAGTGCCGGAGGCAGTAGTATTGCCTGGAGTAGCAGCTGTACTCCAGTCCCCTGGCGTGGAATGTTCTGACGAGCCAGTAAGATTGAGATGGGAACGCGGGGGCGTGAGTTGCTTTGGAGGGGGTGGAATCCCATCCAGCACTGGAGGAGGTGATTGTCGTTTAATCGCAGGTGGTGAATGTCGTTTGGGAGACCCTGATGTCGGCGATGAATTCGACGCGGCAACTACGTGTCCACTGGACAAAGTTGAGTCTGAGGAAGTCGTCGGGCTTACTTGAGTAGCTTGCAACGGTGATGTTGCTGATGGCGGTCCCAATTGAGCCTGATCAACAGGCTCGCTCCCTGCTGGGCCAGGTGTAGGCTTGCGGCCCTCTCGGAATGCTTTTGCGATATCCGCAGCCTTCCACTTTGCATAACGGGCTTTTTCGTCGATCTGCGGAGGATCAATGAATTGAATACCCTAGCGAAACTCCCGTGTGACTCACAGAATCTGATATTTCCGTCTGTGGAAACGTCCTGAGCACCTCCAGAAAATTGGCCGCAGCCAAAAATTTCTTGGCCGTTGACCTGCGCAATGGGCGGAAGCATCAATATCTGTCATCGCGTTCAGAGAACATGCAACTCACCTCGTACTTGCACCTCGCCTGTCCTCATTATCGGCTGTGGTGAAAACCTTCAATGCGAAGTTCTCGACATACGCTGCGCTCGCGACCTCCAGATCAACTGCGTCATTCGGGCCAATCTCCGCTTTTAATCTCTCCAGCGTCCCAATCAGTCGCGAAAGAAATTCGCGAGATGCAACGTCCTTCGTTACTTTGGCTGCGATACCAGTCTGGGTCGCGTAATAGACGCACCAGTAAGCAACGACAGGCTCCTTCTGGTACAGCTCCTCCGCACGCTGAAGGTAGGGACCAATGACCTTGAGAGGAGGAGGGACTGCGGGGAGGTTCAGCTGCTTGTGCATGGCTGGAGGAAAGTGAGTGAGAGCTCCGCCAATATATAGCCTCGCTCAATTCATTCGAAGAATGATGAGTCAAAAAATATTACAGCAGACAATCAAGCGCCCACGATACTCAAAATGACGTCACTAAGATTTTCGGCTCTTCCTCCAACTTCTGCGCGTCCCAGTTGCCGCTTAACCTAGCCTTACTCTGTTCATCGAGCCATGAACTCCCAGAACTTAGATCTTGGGGCTCAACCACTCACGATTGTCGCTCATCCAAGTCGGTCTCTATGACATACTGCATAATCGAGGCCCAGCGTGGCTCCAACTTTACCCAACTTTACGGTTTTTTCGTCGGGCGTCCACAGGGTGACATTCCACGAGTACCAAACCTCTGACCCATTTTGCTGTGTAAATACGATATTCCGTCAACACGTTGCGTCCTATCCGGCAGTAACTGACCGCTCCACCAATCACTCTTTCCGAAATAAGGATAGATTAGGCTTCGTGATACTCCAGTAAACGTATGTGGCTGTCAGTATGGTGGCCAAGCCGGAAGAACAAATCACGGCGGTCTTACCTGTGTTCTGCCACCCTGGCCTCTATTCAACTGTTCCTCGTATATCCGGGATCAGAGCATGCATTGGGAACATCTAGAACTCCAGGTTTCAGAAAATTTCCGAGTCCGAGCACGACCGTGTCCAAGAAAGGTTTCCATTGTCTTGCGGGACCGTCTTTTTTCCTGAGTCCTCTGAAGGTATCTACTCCACCAGCGATAAATTTGACTCTCACCACATGTTCGAGGTTCATAATCTCAGACCCCAGAATTGCGAATACGACAGGACTCCTGGTCAGGACTACTCCCTCATTTCGAGGGGGCAATTTACAACCTGGAGTCTCTCTGGTTAATAGCCCTCGATCGTTGAATTTATTACTGTCGTCATTCACTAACTTCTGTGGCGTTATGTTCAGAATTGAGGCAACCACTACATCACCCTGGCGCCCCAATACACCCTCAGGCCAGTCGGCGGATCCGTAGCATCAGCTCGAATACCAACATCTCACTTCTCACCTGTAGCTCGAGTCCCCGTGAACCTCTCCTTAATTCACAGACGCAAACCACGGAATTCCCTCGGAACTCTTGTTGACCGCAGTCCTTTCTCGCTCGCTCGAACGCAGACCTGTGGCGGCCACATGAGTTTAATTTCGAACCGAAGTCCCCGACATACTATATTCAACAAGCTTCTCTCAGACAAAAGGGGCCGACGCCAATCCTGAGATCGCGTGTATAGCAGCACAAGACCAGATCTCACTGCGCCACCCCACGACATTCTCCACCACCTTGCGAGATACACGTTTCGAAGCCACGGGACGCAACAAAAACCAATTGTGATACATCCAATTCGTCCTATCAGATCTCGATGCCTTCGTGGAGTGGTGGACTCCCCAAAAACTTTCTAGATGTAAAAGAAACGCATGAACAGTGATAGGGAAGTTCGTCGAGAAATACCGCGATATGGTGGTCATGACGTCCTGGTATTAATACCCTGCATCGATGTCAAAGCTGGGCCGTTCCGCACACGCCCCCTTCCCGTGATGGTGAATAGAGGGAGAGAACGAAGTGATCGGAAAGCTGTGTTAATATTCGAAGGAGTGCGCGAGAGAGGGATAGGAGGGGTCAGTGGGGGCGAGATGAACCCTGCCTCATGCCCCCGCGATTATGGTTGGCCTGGAGTAGCCCCACAAATGAGCGAATATGTACAGAAGGATCCAACGGTGACGATGACCTGGCTTCGAAGGAATGAGACCGTTGGGAAAACCTAGAGCGAGCGGTATGAATGCCGAAATGAATCCAATATGGCCTAAGTGGCATCAATGTTTTGGGAATAATGCACTATCCGCGGTGGAAATGGGACTGTCCATCATAAGGGTAGGACTTAGAATGCGATCCGGTTTTTGCGCGAATGCAGTAGATATAATCGGTGTGATTGGGGGTCTTGGAGTAAACGTGGACCGTGTTTCTTTATCCATCGAAGTTGTGGGCGATGTTTGGGCAGAATGAATTGGCATAGAGTTCTGTCGGGAAGAGGGAAAGTTGAGCTGTGGTGCTTGAAGAGTATGAAACTCCGTCAAAGCTTGAGATAGATCATCGAGCTACGAAACCTTGCAATGAGCGCCGGTCGATGTAACTTCAGGGGATCAGAACGACGAACCTTGAGCATGATTTCATTAATGCCCTCCTTCCTACCCTCAAACTGGTCCGCAAGACGCGCAAACTCTTCTTCTCGCTCCCGGTTTTTCCTTTCTTCTTCGTCATCCTCCGAACCGACCTCAACACCCTCGCCTTCTCCAACGTTTTCCATATCGTCCACTCTGCTAGTGTTGCGGTCCAACTTGCTTCGAGCTTCCATCGTATCACGAGTCCTCCGTGTGTTCGATGCCGCCTTTCCCTTGGTCTTACTCTTCCCATAGTCCCCGATGATCCCTTCCATCCCCATATGAAGCTTCGCAATATCACTCTGTAGCTCCAGAACACGCGAGAGGTGCGACCAGAGTTCTTCATTATGCGTGACTTCCTCTCCAACTGGAATGCTGTCCGTAGTCAGATTAGGATCTGGCAGGCCCATTGTCCCGCGCACAGACCCGTCGAAAGGATCCACAAGTAGTTCTAAACCGGGGGCAATGGCTGCTGCAGACGGTGACGGGACATCGTACAGAGGTGACGCAGTCTGGTTCTGAGCTTCCGGTAATGTTTCTGGGGAATCAGAGAGTAGAGCATCGTGCGGCGTCGACAATGGGCCTGCTAACGAGTATCGAGGGTATTTGCGAGGGGGCTCTTGCTCGACAAGGTGTATCGCGCTAGACTGCTTGAAAGCACTGGCACCATCTTCACTCTTGTCAGAGTCTTTGTTGAACCAGCTCAGCATCTCGAATCTTCCGGTTTTGTGGGGTCGTTGACCGAACTTCGTGCGCTTTGCTGATAGTCGCGGGTTAAGGAACAAAAGCGCTCGGGTCGCTTGACATCAAGCGATTTAGCGCCCATTGGACCCTTTCAACTCCCACCAGCTGGTGCACGGTGCTACCAAGACTCTTCTTCCGATGTATACCGAGCATCACAAAAGAGCAGGAACGATTCAGATAATTTGACAGCTCATTAAATACTGGAATCTAGACGCAATTTGCAGAAGGACCTGACCATGCGGACAACTCTGGAGAACTGCCAATGACCTTGTGTGTCCAAGGCTTTTGGAATGACTTCAGGTCGAGGAACAATGGTCACGGTTAATGATCTAAACGAACTCTAGGCAGCGGTGTTGGATCCGGGCTCAGGTACTCGGGCTGTTCCATCGTGAAAAAACGAGGGCAATCATTTCTGTCCATGATGAAGTCAAGCAGAACAGTCCACCCCGTCCAGCCAACAAGTCTGTCGAATGCAGGTACAGGCACTTTTGATTGATATAACTCGCCTTTTAACATTCGCAAAGCTCCTTTAGGCCCTTCTTGCCCGTGCCTCTCACTCCGTTTCGTCCTCGGGACAGGTAGGAACCTTGGCTTTGTTCAGTTTGTATAAAAACGACCCAAGAATGCTTGTCGTTTCTTCAGTTCGCCTAGATAATCTCAGCACTCAGCAGGACAGAATCACTCGACATGTTCAAATTCCTTTCGGTACGTACCCCGATTGACTCGGAGACTTGTCACTGAGTAGCAACTTCTCTAGGTTCTGCCCCTTCTCGCCGGCTTCGCTAGCGCAGGCCCCATTCTGCAACCTTTGGCTTACTCCGTCTCTCCACTAGCCTACATCTCTGGCATCCAGAGCACCAACACCGACAGCAGGATGTTCTACCAGAAGTCTGACGGTAGCATCTGGCAGACCTGCATCTCGGGACATTTTGTTGGTGGTCGCACTACTTGCGATACCCAGATAGTGCCTAGAACCGAGGCTATCTCGAGCACGCCGATTGCTGCTGTGTCCAATAGTAATTTGAGTGAAGTGAGTATAGCTGCAAAACACTACTCCTTCCCGTCCTTCACTTAGAGAGACGCTCACACCCTCCGTCCCGCGTCATAGTGGCACTTGTTCTTCGTTTCGCCCACCAACACCCTCAGCGAATACATCTACCAAGCATCCTCCGTCTCAGCCTCGAATCCTAGCGGCATTCGCGGTGGTGCTAGCTGTGCCGACTGTATCACCTCTGAGAAACTCTCGGTATTCACCACAAAGAATAAGGCCTTGGAAGCGCTCTACCACATCGACAATGATACGCCCAAGCTCAGGGTCTGGTTCATCAGTGCAGGACAGACGACCACAATCACGGAGGCAGGAAAAGAAGGAACTCAGGTATGATAACCTTACAGAATGACTGATGCACTATTGATTTCACGGACTTTTGTAGAGGTGGACGACCATATCTTTGCCAAATCTCTCAACCAACTGAGCACTCATCGCTTCGCGTCTCACGTACAACTAATACTCGCTGATAAATCGATTTGGATCATGAGCCATGAACAAACATCGAAACGTTAGACGTACATTTTGATCGCGATCAGAATCTGAAGAGAAATGACCTCGTACTTCGCCTTACAGATACCGTGAATGGCCTTGCCAAAGAGGAATCCAGTTGAGAATGAGAAGATAAGACCCACTAAATAAGACTAGAATACAGTATACATCCTAGATACAGATACAACAGCTTGCAGACGACCGGGATACCAGAAAATCGAAGGAAAAATACAGTATGAAATACAGTTGCATGAATCGTGAACGTGTAAACTTTCGGAGGTATCATTCGTGCCCGTCAATCTAAGCCTTCACTCCATCCCAAACAAGGCTTTGGCCCTTTTCGCAAATCCCATTCTCTTCCCTCTGACTCGCATACCTTCGTCCTTCACCTCGACAACCAGGACATCTAAGTTGACGACCTCTGGGGTAGCACTTCTAACCTCTTCCGCTGGAACGCGTCTGCCTCTAACGGTCCGTGCGGCACGAGCATGGCTGCGCATCCCTGCGGCCATCGCAGCTAGCTCTGCCGACTTGGGTGCGAAGGAGTCCTCAAATCCTTGTGAGGCACAAGCAGTGGGAACGGCTGGCGCGGAATGTAGCTTGAGGGGAGCAGGTCGTCTCCTCCTGCGCCTTTCGGTCCTATCGAGGTTGGCCATGCTCGAAGTAGTCACCAAGCTGAAGCCGATATAGGCTGTGGGAGAGATAGGCCTGACAGGCGTGCCAGCCTCCAACTCGCGTTCAGTCAGTGTGAGGCTCTTCACTGAGCCGTGCCTGGCGAGACGGTCGGCAGCTTTGAT
>JANHQD010001045.1:0-12572 GCA_024721195.1 Marasmius sp. AFHP31
ATCAAATTGAGAAAGAGTTGACCGTTCGTAGGAGTATTGCCGAGGTGGGTTACGTCGGCCAGTTGAAGCGGGATAAAGGATGGAAGGTTCGGACACCAAAGAAAGGAGGGAATCCTGGGGAAACTTGGAGTATCATCGACGGCGCTTGGACTTCGGACGACAAGGAGAGTGAATTGAAACAGGGAGTGCAGGAAATGAAGGCGGATATCAGGAATAGACAACGTAGTAGTATGGAGAAGACCGATACTTGATATCCAATCAGCAACTTCCCATTATTAAAGTTCGAACTAAGGATATTATCTCGTCTAATGCTTCATTTTGAAAACAGTGCTATTGATGATCTACTCTTCTTCGATGTATTTGTGACGGATGTCCTTCCACTGTTTCTGTAGTGAAAAGAACGGTAAATGAACATGGCCTGTGTATCACAGCTGAGTTGAACATACCCCTGCGTTCCACCGATCCCAGAAGGATGTAACTGCAGTATCAAAGCCAATTCCGAATGCAAAGGCGGTGGAGAAGATGGATGCAACGTAGACACCTGTTCAGGAAAAATGAGAGGCGAATTTGGATGAGAGAGTTTCTGTCGTACTGTTGCGCTTGAAAAGGGTGTTGTAAACGGCTGCAGAGAGCTATGAAGCAAAATTCAGCATTAGATATCGTTCAGAAGGACAAAAGACTTACTGCCATGGCGGGAGTGATGGAGGAGAGAGAACAAGAGGTGGCCGAGTCCGTTCCGCGCGTGTCCGAAACGGTGTCCAGCCAGCCAAACAAATCAATTTCGAAAAAAACAAGTCAAGCTTGAACTTGACCTTTACCCAGCCTTTACCTCAATTCTCTCCTCCATGCTCGGACTGCAAGCATGGCGCAATTCTCTGCGCTCAGTCTCAAAGAGCACGTCTCTGGTTGCTAGATATTCTCAGCAATTACCGCCCGCCTCAGGAGAATTAGGTTCTTCGAGTAACTCTATGCCCAAAGCCTCTTCACCGAACGCTTCGCCTGTGGACGTTGAAACCCCTCCTCATCTCGACGCCGCCAGTGCCCTACTCAACGACATACAAAATGCCTCCAGAATGGCCACCCCAGAAACACCACCGGTTGGGGGCAATTACCCAAAAGCTCGTCCACCGCGAGGTAGACAGACCGCATCCGCGATGACCTATACACGACCCAAATACCGTCTTCACTGCCATTCGACGCGTCACAATACTATTGCCAGTTTCACCGCACCTGATGGGTCTACAATAGCGAATTTCTCTGGAGGTTCGTGTGGGTTCAAGCGGGGAGCACGGTCTGGCTATGAAGCTGGGTACCAGTGCTCTGTCAGGGTGTTTGACAGAATCAGGGAGCAGGAGGCGAAGGTTGGGCCTATGTATGTCGAGTTGTTCTTCAAAGGGTTCGGACAAGGGAGGGAAGCCATGCAAAAGGCGCTGTTGACTGCAGAGGGCGACGGAGTTCGCCAGTTGATTATAAGTGTCACTGATAGGACCCCATTGAAAATTGGAGGAACAAGGGCAAAGAAGGCCAGACGACTTTAGAGCTTGGGTATGTGGGCTAGTTCCCTTCGCTGCTACCGTATCGTTGACTAGGTCTCTCAGACTACACGGAACGACGATACAGTGTTCTATTTCTGTGGTCCATCCGGAAATCCGACTTTCGTTACATCCCAACACGCACTACAGTTGCGCGTTGTAACATACAGCTCTAATAATCTACATCTAATGCACATACGACCCTTTTGGACTCATGCTTCGAGGTTGAAATGGGAATCGCTGGCATACTTCTTGTATTCGGGTCGGTCGAGTGACTTGATAGCCACCCGCTTGTCCATCTCGATGTCCTCTATGAGGGCCTCTGCGCAGAGATCAGCAAGGATGTGAGGTAGAAAGAAGCGAGTATCCCACCTCGAGATGTAAAGTCAAGTTCAGGTCGTATGTATCCCAAAACGACAGCTTTGACCTCAATGCCATAGAAATCGTTCTTGAACTCGTGCATGATGTGTATCTCCTGGAAGCTCGTGAGCCAGCTGCGGGCGTTTGGACTGCGGTCAACGTACTGCTGTCAGACGTTTGTTCTTGTAGAACGGGTTCCATCCTAGGCTCATGACCATTGGCAGAACTTGCTTGTCTTCGTCTGTGAAATCTGACGACCCTGCCGGAATGATCTGGGCATAACCATAATAAACGCCGGTCTTGACTGTCGAGCTCATTGCCGAGATTGATTCGTCAGGGAGATTGGCTAGAAAGGGGGTGAGGTTTTGTCCATCTATCGGGAGATACGAACATACCTGTGGGGCATCCTAAGTCCTTCCCGCCTCTACCAAATCCCTTCTGAACCGCACCACCGAGCCGAATCGGATACGGTGCTTCAGGTGATTCTGGCCCAACGATCTCTGGACGAGAGAGATGCTGTTCCTCAGTCTGTATCGGCGCAGAGGGAGCTGGAGGTTGCAGAGTTCCGCCCATAGTAACGTATGAAAAGAAACCTATCGATATGGAATGAGGAAGAGAAACAAAACGGGCATCAAGCTCCAGTGGTGCCAGTTATTATCGGAGTCATGTGTAAGCCGCAGAGCCACAAGCTTGACGCGCGCACTACGCGGGCTTAGGTTGGTTCGTTTCTCTCATGTCCATCAATCCGTACCCAATGATCCCAGCCAGTGCCTTTGCCAATCTTCCTGCTCCCACAACCAACAACAACAACAACAATATCAGTATCAACACGAATAATATTAACATGAACACTGGCACACCCATCCCCGCCCCCAATCCAGCCCCGAATCTGAACGTCCCGAAACCAGCAACTTATTACCCTGCTTTTCCCCACCTTCAATTGGCGGTTTCTGCGAATTCAGCATCGCAAGAACCACCTAGACCGCCGTCTCCCGTTCAACCCGCAGTCACACCTTCAGTTGCATCCACATGTGTTAGGAAGTTGATCTCGTCCGAGTTGAAGGGCGCTGGGTTTGACGGGGCCCAGGCTGCCGCTATGGAGCGATTGGAGCAGGAAGTAGCTGCTTGTATGTTCCTTTGAATCTAAATGCCAAGAATCAAGTAATTCCAGAAACTCATGCATTTGCTTTTGCAGTTGTCCAGCGGCTCTATCTCCACGCACACGAATACGCAGAACTGTCGAATCGCTCGGGACCAGTCGCGACGGATGTGTTACGGACTTGTGATGATTACGGGCTTCCGACGGAAAACCTGCGTCAAGTCAAAGCAAAGACGAACAAGAGGAAAAGAAGTGAGTTTCTAGTTTCTCTGTTCCTCAAGTGGCGTTTTGCTGATTGAGCTTCGCAGAGGCACCGGATACGTTCCATAATGCAGAATTGATCTCGCAAGAATCGCGTCCATCTACTCCAGAACTATTACCCTCAGACGAAGAAGACACGCCTCCAAACGTACCGTCGACGATTCGCAATCTACCCCCTGGATATCCCAAGCTTCCTCCAAAGCACACGTATCTCCAAACACCGGTATGTTGCCTGTACGATCTTTTGGTAACGAACCCTCAATAGTCCTCTTTCAGATATCCCCACCCAAGAAAGCAGCTTTACCATCTCTCGAAAAGAAGCTCAAGACCGCAGGCCTCGTCCAAGAATCTTTGAAGAATTTACTATTGGCTACAGAGGACAACTCCAATCAGGAAGACGCCGAGTTATTGGGTCATATAGTAAATTGGGAAGTGAACATACGACCTCGCAAGAAGTGGAAAGTTGGAAGGACTTGATGCTTAGTACACTCATATGTACATACTACCACCTCGTCGGCAATCACGTATCTGAAGCACCACCCTTTTTATCAGCTAAACGTCGAGATTGTCGAGAACCTGTCACAACGGTAGCTCGAGGGGCAGCTTTAGGTTTGGTTGTAGGCTGGGTGGGAGGATCGGTCGTGGATGTTCGCGGGCGCCCTCTTTTCCGTGTAGGTGCTGACGACGTTGGTTCCTCGTCCTCCATGACCTCGTCTTGTTCCTGCTCCGGTTGTTCCACTCCCTGGGTATCTTTCTGAACCTCCGTAGCCGCTGGAATGTTGCCACTGCTGTCATCCAACATCAACACTGTCCATGCAGACTCAGAAGGCACTGGATCGAGAGTGGCCTCCGTTCCACTCGCGTTCGGCGGGGTGTTGCGTTCCGCTGCCGCTTTTTTCACAGGTTTAGGTTTCGGTCTGGGCCGTGACGGTGTGGGGTCCGTACTAGTAGACGTCGTAGTTGTACTCTTAGTAGGAGGGTCAATGTCCATTGGCATTGTGGCCGTGGTTGATTCTGCAGGGGCGGCCGGTGGAGCAATTTCCTTGGCTTTCCCTTTCCCTTTCGCAGGCTTTCTCTTGGGTTTCGGCTTAGGTGGTAGTTCTTGTGTCATGGTGGCTGTTGTAGAGGCTGGCGGGACCATAGAAACTGACGGTGGCGCGAGAATCAGGAAATCAGATGGTGCTGAAGGTGCTGAAGGTGGGAGTGCTGGTGCTGAGGGTGCTGGTGTTGCTGTTGCATCGTCCGGCGCTGGAGATGTGGACGCGTTCGGCACAGCTGAAGCTCCTCGGGAACTAGAGCCACCAGTCAAGCCTTTCTGTAACTTAACGTAGTGGGTTCGGCACTGGAAGAGAAAATTCAGTGGTAATCGTCAAGGAAAGACTCGGACCGCACCTGTCCCACAGAACGCGTATACTCCATATGGGCACTGACTAACTTCCACTTATGGCCGTGTATCTTAACAGCTTCCAAGAGTTTTTCGTCTTCATTCGGCTTCCAGAGACCCTCCCTTCGTCCTGGTACGCTGCCCAACGCCGCCTGGTATCTCTCTCTGCATTGGTCGTTCGTGCGGCCTGGTACGAACGAGGCAACCTCTTGCCAGGATGGACCATAGGTCGCGACGGCAGCAATGATTTTCTCGTCTTCTTCAACTGTCCAACCGTCTCTTCTGATGTGAGGGTTGATGGTGCGTTGGTAACGACCTTGACATTGGGACGCGTTGGTATTTTCAGATACGTAGCGTGCACCTATCGAAAGATTGTCATCAGATTTTCTTCCCGTAGGTGTGAATGAAAGAGTTTTCGTCTTACATAGACTCCAGTTATTCTGTCCGTAAAGTTTGACAGCTTCGACGAGTCTCTTGTCTGATTCTGAGTCCCAAAGATGGCGCGGACGGGGGATGGCGTTCCTCATGCAGTCGATAGGAACTCTGTTCGTCTGGGAGTCATGGGCACCGTCAGCATTTGCTCTGCGAAGATGGCAGAGACCTACTTACTCCGAGAGCTTGCGCGACCTCAACCCAATCAACCTTCCCTTGTTCCTGCCGATCCTTAACAATTTCATGAAGCCGTTCAATCTCAGACTCCTCCCACTCGTCGTGATTCAATCGAGGCTGCTTGAATCCTAACCACTTGACTTTACATTCCTCCGCCGATCGTGGAAAGGTCGCGACGTCCGACACCTAGACCAAGTGGAAACTGATGAGGAGCAATGGGACGTAGAGAAAGGTAGTAAATCGTACCTTCTCAGCTACAATTCTCCAATCAACATCTTTAGTATCACCATTCATATCGACTGGTTCGAACCTGTTCGGTATACCAAGCCCTCTGGAATGCAGACTAGTGAAAACATGCATGTGCACAAGCAGTTAACAACGTACCTCTGCCGATGGTCGATGGCTCTCAATCGTCGAAACTCATCCGCGACCGCGTCAGTCAAAGCGTCAAGCTCCCTGTTCTTCACTGAGTCTTAGTCAGTGCTGGGCGGAGACAGACTGAGTATGGTGGAGCAAACTTTGACGCGAATGAGTGTAGCTCGTGTATAGGCTCCTAGCTTTTGCTTCTGCATAGAACGGCGATCCCTGTCCTCGGAGTGAGAGTACGGTAGCACAGGAATCATTGTCTGCTTACACTCTTCAAAAGGTCGTGCGCATTGATGGGGCTTTTCGCGGATACGGCACCCAAAATCTGAATATCTTCTTCCACAGCGTCATCTTCGTGTTGTTCTGCATCTGCTGCTTTCTGTTGAGGTATTCATTAGCAGGTTGTTGTATAGGGAGTAATAGTGGAATGACGCGCCAGAAGAGAATCAATCTCCTTCAATTCCTCCGTAAGACGCTCGGCATACTTTGTCAAGGCATACTGGTGTGCTTGATTCGCGTGTATTGCTTGAGCTATGAGGCCTCTTGCAGAAGGGTCCTCTGAAGTCGAAGCGGTAGCATTCATATGTGGTTAGCGCCGGAACCGATCGAGTCTAAATTTCACAGGCGTCGTGTTGATGCCGACGTCGCGCCAGATTGACCCTGCAACCTCCTTCGTCCGCGTCATCCATCTGCTTAGAAAAATGGCGAACGCCTCTGCTAAACGCATAGGTATGTTGCTCTGAGCTCGTATCTACCTCATGAACTTACTATGCACTTGTTTCGATCTAGCGAGCCAGAATGAGGCCACAGTAAAAAACCTCAAGCTCGGGATGATGATTCCGACAATTATTTCCATCGTCCTTCGCTTACTCTTCAGACGTGACTCTCTTCCTCCTTCCAAAGCCTCATTGGTGCTTTATATCGCGACTTTTTTACCCGCACTATATCTGTCCAACTATCTCATCAAGATTGGCAGCACACGACGCGACCCTACGACCGGCACCCTTATCTCTTATGGCGAGGACCTCAACCAACCTGGTGTGACCGAGTGGTGCTTTGACGTGCTCTACGTGACGTGTGAGTCTCTGCCAAAACCTCTCCAAGATTGGGACTCTCGCATCTGAAAATAAACCCTCCTTTCTCACAGGGGCCTGTCAGGTTGGAAGCGGCGCCTTCGGTGAATGGTTCTGGTGGTTGTATATGGTGGTGCGTCCCGCTGTGAATCCGGCATTTGTTGCACTTCTCTGAGGAAATCGAACCATTGTTCAAACAGATCCCACTCTACGCTGTGTTCAAACTCTGGACCTCCGTTATATCTCCCATGTTCTTCTCGCGGTCGTCTGGATCCCAGGGCGCTGACTCCGATAATGCCGAGCCCGCGACGAGCAAGAGACAGGAAAAGCTACGCAAGAGGAACGAACGAGGAGACCCTCGGGTTCAGGCTCAAGTTAGGAAGAAGTAATCATTGTCCGTTTCGTTTTGTGGATTCGTTTGGGAATACACGTCTCGAACGAGGGATTGTACAGCTAGTCCTACAATGGGAATGGAGTTTCACAGATGTCCTTCAATTCTTCTGCTCACATGGGCGCAAAGCCAGCCTCGTTTTGCTCGACACCGTAAATTGTATTGGGGAGAAGGTGATCGGTTGGAGTGAGGGTAGAAACGTGGAATGGGGGCTGACCCATCTTCCCGAGAACGCCACCCAGTGTTGTTAGAAGGGACATGTCCATTTCACAACATATCAGCTTCGCCACCAGGAGGTCCTCGAATCGCATCCCCACCTATACACTCACGCGAACCTTCGGCCACAGGCCCAAAATTGAACACGGTGAGGAAAATTCAGACACGCCCCGACTCGAGGCGAATCAGAAGCCTTGGGCAAAGGCGCAAGGGACTATTGAAACGGAGCAAGTATCACCCTATGGATACCAGAAGGGAACGACAAACTGGCTCAGATTCCGTCTCCAAGGTATCTATGATCTCGAGGACCAGGAATGACGGCATGAAAAGTTCTAATGCGTCCGTACCCAGAGAATGAGAGCTGGGTCAGTGTCAATGAAACCAGCTAACCTTCCCAAAACTGGCTCGGCAAACGGTTGTACAGAAAAGCGATACACGAAATAACTGGAAATGGGGCCACGGCTGCGAAGTCGCTCGAGGGAAACTGTCTCCAAAGATTCCTTTCCTATACGTGACTTTTCACTGCCCTCAGGTATCTCTGCGGGTAGTTAGCTAGAGACCGTAGACGGGGAAGTCACGAAGAAAAACGGACAAAAGCATCCATGGACTGGTTTTACGCACAAGTCGAGAAGATAAACTGTTTGTTTGTTTCATTTCGTTTACTATTGTACACATTACGATTACCCTTACAATGAGAATGGGAACGACCATACCTCTCAGGCGGGTGTTGCAAAACCAACTTGGGTATTTCCGACATCGAACACTGGCCATCGAATGATATTGATCAGCTGGATCGAGCAACGAATTGGTGGGCTTACCTGTGTAAACATTCTGCAAGAAGACGTCACCCAATACCCAGAGACCTGGTACATAGAATTGTCAGACGAGAGGACTGATCCGCGGGGGATCGGATAACATACCTTGAGGTCCCCCAGTTGCAAGCCCACCGACACAGTCACTTGAGCCTGCGGCCACGAGCCCAAGATTGAATGTCTCTGGGGAAATCGGGAAAGATCGTGAGTTGAGAGTAAGAGAGATGTCATCCGGGATGGAATCGCAAGGAACTGCAAAGTAGGGTGAGCTTTTGTCGATGGTTATGAGAACAAGAAAATGGCGTACTGGTAAAGAACCCGGGGCCAATAGTGTCTGAAGCATCTTGAGCTCCGGGAATGGCAGCATAGAAATCGTTGACGCTGTCGTCATCTCCAAAGAGGAGAGTCGTGCCAGTGTCAACTATTGCACTAAACCTTCCCACAGGAGTTTGGCCAGAAACACTTGCACCGTCAACGTCTATCTGCCAAAATCCCTGCCGCGACTATGAGAATGTGATCGACAAGACATTGCAATGGACTCATTACCTGAGTCGTTACCGGAACTTGGGTCAATTCTCCAGTAAACTGCGAGCTATCGGTTCCCCCCATGGTGAGTTCTGAACCAGACGTCGCCAACCTAAAGGCGAAAACAGGTTCGGTCGTTTGGCCCTGGGCAACTAGTGTCTGGAAGAACGGATTCTCCTCGAACACGGATATCTCGGGGAACGCCATTCCAAGCAAGCCGTCTGGAGGGAAGTTCTCCACTGCAAAGCCATCCGAATACTGAGTGGCCGCGCCAACGGCTTGATTTGTGGCCTATTTTTCCACGAGAAGTCTTGAGATTGGGTCGCCGCCAGTACGTTCAGTTCAATGCTTACCGTGAGATCTGCGAAGGTTACAGTATCGTGAAATACCTCCCCCTGCACTGTTGAGCCATCGCCGAATGCCAGTGAAAAAGTATCGTCCTGATCTTGAGCAGTGGTGCTGGTATCGGTGTCAAAGATCTTGTGGCCTTCGCAATTCACATTGCAGTTCGGGCCTGGTAAGAATAGGTCGCTACTCCCTACAATCCGTGGTGTTTTTCTGAGATAGTGGCTAGACTAACATCCGATGAACGACGTACCAGTGTCAAAGTCGACTGTGGATGAGCGTCAAAAGGTGAGTTTGAGATCGAGCTCAGGCCAGGGATCATGACTCCTACCTGTAAACTCAGTTGCAGGCGTGCCGACATTGATTGACCCAAACCAAAGGACTTGATCAACATCCGTCAGGGGACCGTTACCAACAGCTCGTCTATTTATCTTCTTCCTATCCAGTGGATGAGAAGACCCCGTGTTCTGCCTAAACGCTTCGAATCCTCGTTGGATCTTGCTGCAATTGAACGTCAAAACCGAGACACAGCAACCAAGGAAATAGGGGTACTTCTCAGTGCGGACGAGTTGTCGCGTGAGAGCGTCTTTATTCACCACACCATTCTTGTCTACGAGTCCGGACCTCTTCTCAAGAGGAATCTTGACGGTACCAATACGAGAGGGTATCGTAGCACCCAGTACGCCTGGCAATACTGCCAAAGCTATGACGAGAGAAGAACGCATGGGAGGTATAGAGTGGGGGGGGATGAGGGCCGAACTTGTCAAGGATATTGTCGTGGTGCGTTTCACGTTAAATAGAGCTCAGTTATCAGTAAGAATCTCATGTCGATAGGCTCGTAAGACTGCGTAAGTGGAGACGGTGGGAGCGTCCGAACATTAACCTTTGAGGTCTGAGAAAGAAACTGAATTAAAATTGGATCCATGGTGGTATACTAGCAAAGAAAGCTAGTGGAGCGTGAAAAAGAGGTGTGAGATAAAATAAGGCAGATTTAGATGTAGTCAACCAGAGGAATGCAAATGAGGCCGCGGATTGTGTAGATGGAAGTGAATGACAACATGGATTTCGGCAAATTCCGAACGACGTCCAGTGTCAAAATCAGCCTGCCTGGTCCACAGCTTCCACCTGATAACACTACCCGTCCAGATTGTAGTAAGTGAGAGCACGCGGATATATCAGAAAATCTATCGACGTCTCTTGGGAAACTCCTACTGCGATGATACGGACTTTGACGCCATGCAAAACGTACGAGTACTATGTTTAGCATTGAATGCTACCTAGAGATCATGTTGCGCAATGAATGAGTATACCCACTCCATGAGGACCCGCTATCTGTGCCCACTTTCATCATATGCACAGGTGCATCTATCACACCAATCCTTGAACTCAATGAAGGGTAACTCGAAGGGTGGAATCCGAGCTCGAGAAAGAGACGTGATCTACAAGTGACCGTCGCGAGCCGTCCTCCGTCCGTGGTCCGCGACATTAGCTCACGAAACAACTCTTCGCCCACTGTCGATAGTCGAGGCATGCTGTGACTAGACTGCGCAGGGTTCGTATACCTTGAGCGATCGGGGGCCGGTATCAATTCGATTATACGTCAGAGGCAGGTCTGACGCCCACCTTGACTCAAGTACTCAGAGCCAACTTAGATCGAGGGCGTAACCGCAGCCAACGTCAACTTATCGATCGAGAACGTTGAGAGGCCCATTGAAATTAGACGTTTGAACAGAGCAATAGGTTGAGGGGGGAGACTATCGCAAGATCATAGATGTGAACTTGGGAAGTCTCAAGACGAGGGCTGGATTGCCTCAGTGACCGGACCGGTGACCTGGTTCCAGTCATCCCAAACCTTTCCCCCTGTGCCACTCCCGCGAGTCCGCTTGATGCAGTAGGTCATCTCTCAATGGTTTGATCCACGAGTCTTACTTCATACAGCTCCCAGGTACTCCCGCCTGCGAAATTCTGCGAGCGTAAGTTGACCAGAGACAGAGCACAAAAAAGAGAGGCTCGATCGGTCAAAATAGTTGCTTCGTTTCATTTTCGTGTAAGGTCGTATTACAATTCATCAACCATACCTCTCAGGCAGGCGTTGCAAAACCAACTTGGGTATTCCCGACATCGAAAACTGGCCATCGAAAAATATGGATCAGCTGGATCGAGCAACGAATTGGTGGGCTTACCTGTGTAAACATTCTGCAAGAAGACGTCCCCCAATACCCAAAGACCTGGTACAAGGAATCGTCAGATAAGAGGTCTGATTTCCGGGGGTCGGATAACAAACCTTCGGGTCCCCCAGTTGCAAGCCCACCGACACAGTCACTTGATTCGTTGGTCGCTCGCCCAAGATTGAATGTGTCTGGGGAAATCGGGAAAGATCGTGAGTTGAGAGTAAGAGAGATGTCATCCGGGAAGCAGTCGCAAGGAACTGCAAATGTAGGGTAAGCTTTCGTCGATGGTTTTAAGGACGAGAAAACGGCGTACTGGTAAAGAACCCGGGGCCAATAGTGTCTGAAGCATCTTGGGCTCCGGGAATGGCAGCATAGAACTCTTTGACGCTGTCGTCATCTCCAAAGAGGAGAGTCGTGCCAGTGTCGACTATTGCACTAAACCTTCTCACGGGAGTTTGACCAGAAACACTTGCACCGTCAACGTCTATCTGCCAGAATCCCTGCCGCGACTATGAGAATGTGATCGACAAGACATTGCAACAGACTCATTATATTACCTGAGTCGTTACTGGAACTTGGGTCAATTCTCCAGTAAACTGCGAGCTATCGATACCCCCCATGGTGAGTTCTGAACCAGACGTCGCCAACCTAAAGGCGAAAACAGGTTCGGTCGTTTGGCCCTGGGCAACCAGTGACTGGAAGAACGGATTCTCCTCGAACACGGATATCTCGGGGAACGCCATTCCAAGCAAGCCGTCTGGAGGGAAGTTCTCCACTGCAAAGCCATCCGAATACTGAGTGGCCGCGCCAACGGCTTGATTTGTGGCCTATTTTTCCGAGCGAAGTTTTCAAGAGATTGGGTCGCCGTCGGTACGTTCAGTTCAATGCTTACCGTGAGACCTGCGAAGGTTACAGTATCGTGAAATACCTCCCCCTGTACTGTCACTGAGCCATTGCCGAATGCCAATGAAAAAGTATCGTCCTGATCTTGAGCAGTGGTGCTGGAGTCGGTGTTATAGATCTTGTGGCCTTCGCAATTCACATTGCAATTCTGGCCCGGTAAGAATAGGTCGCTGCTCCCTACAGTCCGTGGTGTTTTGTGATGAGATAGCGGCTAGACTAACGTCCAATGGACGACGTACCAGTGTCAAAGTCGACTGTGGATGAGCGTCAAAAGGTGAGCTTGAGATCGAGCTCGGGTCAGGGATAATGATTCCTACCTGTAAACTCAGTTGCGGGCGTGCCGACATTGATTGACCCGTACCAAAGGACTTCGTCAACATCCGTCAGGGGACCGTTACCAACAGCCCGTCTGTTTGTCTTCTTCTTATCCAGTGGATGAGAGGACCCTTTGTTCTGTTTGTATGCTTCAAATCCTCGTTGGATTTTGCTGCGATTGGGTGTCAGCACCGGGACAAGGTAACCAAA
>JANHQD010001046.1:0-40386 GCA_024721195.1 Marasmius sp. AFHP31
CTATCCCAACAGATAACGACGGACGAGTTCATAGACGTTCTGATAGGTGCGTAAATGGTCGCTTTCGCTCTGTACTCCCGTATCTCATCCGAGTCTAGGCAACAGGAAATATGTTCCATGTCTTTGTTCGTCTTAACCACCTCGTCATCGTTTTACAAAATCTGAAGTCCTTCGGAAGATGTTTACAACAAGATTGACTCGATCAGTCTTGAACTAGTCAACAAATTGGCTCATACACCCAATACTGTCGTCATCAGTTGCGAACTGGATCTCAAGTAACTAGTCTCCTCTCATAGCAGGCGGGAGGTTTTCTGACAGCTCGACAGCCTAGATTACCTTGTGGACCGAATGTGGGATGCGCTCTATATCGTCAAAGTGTTCACGAAGAAAAGAGGAGCACATCCAGACCTGTCGGATCCGGTGTGCATGCGGAGGGGATCCACTATAGAGGACGTCTGTGACTCGATCCATCGATCGTTGGCGCCCAACTTCAAGTACGCTTTGGTTTGGTGAGTGCTGTGGTTGCTTTCATGTAAGCGCAGGGTCTCACTGACATTTTTTACAGGGTTCGTGAAATTTGTTAGTTACAGGTGGTCCTTTACTGATACTTGTTTTAGGGAAAATCAAGCAAGTTCAATCCTCACGCGCAAAAAGTGAGTCTGAACCATCAGGTTCAGGACGAAGACGTTGTTTCCAGTAAGCGGAGTCAGTAACCTCCGGGAGTTTAAATTCTGACTTTATTTACAGTTTTCACCAAGTAGTAGATACAAACCGAGGATATGTACGATTTATGTAGTCTTCATATATTCAATCCATGAGCTTTGCGAGGTACTCGGAGGGCACGCGTCGGATACTGTCGTTTGGGGGGCAAGTTTTCGCCGCGTGGAATTGACTCCCGTCCAACTCCCGTCAACTCTTTTTGCCCCTTGCCCACCACCTCGTCCTCGTAGCACTGCTAGACCTCTAACCTCTCGGCTGCACAATTATCCTTATTCTCGAATGTCTTCAGCAAACGACGACGCTGTGGAATTAATTTTCCTGGGAACGGGCACGTCTTCAAGTCTTCCGAGCATCGGATGCCTTACGCTACCGCGCGATGACCCCAATATCGAGGGCTGCAGAGCATGTCTATCCACCCTGACGCCAGAAGGGAAAAAGAACATAAGGAGGAATACATCTGCAGTTATGAGGGTGAAAGATAAAGAGGGCAAGCCAGTGTGAGTCGTCTGGTCTGTCTTTGTACTTTCGATTCTTGGAAGCCCTTTCATCGTTACCTGATACATGGCTTGTTCATGTGCTTTCTCCCCCCCTTCTGCCCCCCCTGCTTGCTTGACGTAGAACGATTGTCATTGATGCGGGAAAAACTTTCCAAGCAGCAGCTTTGGAATGGTTTCCTAAGTACGGCCTCCGACGAATAGATGCATTGCTACTTACACATGCGCATGCTGACGGTACGATTCTATTTTTGTGATGGCTATTGATACCCTCGCTGACCTTGTGGGTTAGCAATGAATGGACTCGACGATTTGCGAGGTACGACGCGTTCACGACTGCAATGAATCGAAGATGTTAACCAAAGTGTTCGGTCCAGGGTGGACGTTGGGCAACAACATACAGCAACATGTGGATATTTACCTGTCGCAACCTACGTTCCAAGAAGTGAAAAGATCATTCCCGTATCTCGTTTCGAAGGAATATGCTTCGGGGGGCGGTGATGTGAGAAGAGAGCTGTTTACTGCCGCTTCCCTGATACTCATCTAATTCTAGGTTCCGGACTTCGTTTGGCATATCATAGACGACGGGGTTCCATTCGAGATAAATGACACCGGAATCTTTGTTACACCCTTCTCAGGTGCGCTCTAGCCCCCCGCAAATGTGTAGCGTACACGATTTACTGATCTCTGAAATCACAGTCCATCATGGTCGTATTTTTTCTACCCTTCCCTTGCCAGCATACGCTCCCACCCCAACAAATGATCCAGGTGGTGACGCCACACCCGTCGATATGGTGAAGAAAATGAACATCAGTGGATCGGGATCACCCAAACCTACCGACCCAAACCTCCAGAAGGCCATACAGCCGTATATTTGCTTCGGGTACAAGATCCAAGACCAAGTCGTTTACATCTCGGATGTTTCTCATATACCGGACTCCGCCTGGTCGATCATTCGAGGCGATAAGGATAGCAAACGACTACCTGTATGCGTGTTGGACTGCTTGGGGACAAAGCGGCATACGTCCCACTTTGGACTGGATCAGAGCGTGGCCACCGCGCGGGAGATAGGTGCTATGCGGTCTTATTTCTTCGGGTTTTCCCACCGCGTCAGCCACGAAGAATATGTAACGATCACGGAGGTTTTGGGTGGTATGACCCAGCCGGAGGAACTATCTGTGGCTGAGAAGACTGGGATATCAATGCTAGGTGAAGGAGAGAAGATATGGGCGAGGCCTGCGCATGATGGGTTGAGAGTATTGATTGACGAGACGGGCGAAGTGAGGGACGAGACCTATTGAGACGCGATAGACCTACTGACCAATGACGCGGGTATTGAATTGTAATTCGTACGCGTAGAACTTGCTGACGTAGGATTGATTATAGAATTGCTTTGATGGCCGCTCGGCAAGGTCCGGTGGAGAGCCCACATGAGAGCATGAGACCTCGATCACAGGTCGAGCCTTCACCAGCCCCACCAAATTATCATCCTTCTTCTCTTCCCATTCTGACCCAGACGCGCCTATCTTATAACTACGCACGCTCATCTCTGTTGCTCTAATATTCCCCCGAAAATCGTCACAAACGCTTGCATTCTGGGACGTTAGCTCCCCATGAAATTTTACACTCATACTTTCCATTACGAGTGCGTGTCTATTATGTATTTTGGTCGTTCCAATCCTCACACTCGTGCAGTGACCCGTGGTCCATCGTATCCTTGGCCTATTTCCTTCGGTACCCCAACCCATTTGCCCAGCATATAATCTCTTGCGATGTCATCTCTCGAGACTTGACGCCTTCCGGCTCGCTCCTTACTACCCGTCTCATCTTGAAGAAAGGACAGCTACCACGCTGGGCCCCAAAGGGAATTATCTCCAGGACAGAATCATGGGTCATTGAAGAGAGTGAGGTTGATCCGCTGGGAAAGACCGTTCGTTGTACAACGAAGAATTTGGAGTTTACCAAGGTCTTGAAGATGGAGGAGTCTGTGTACTTCCAACAAACCCCCGAGGGGTGAGTAACAGATGATATCACCGGAGGCATTATAACTCACAGTCATCTCCAGAGGTACACAACAGACCACAGAAGCTCGGGTCGTTTCCGGATTCGGATGGGGGCTCACAAAACGCATTGAAACACACGGCCTGAACAGGTTCAAAGCTCATGTCCAGAGGGTGAGTAGGATTGACTGCACACTCAGCTAGAGGACATCTTTCTGATCACCCTTCTACAATCCAGTCCCGGGAGGGTGTCTCACTCATACTCAGTCTCCTTCGTGAACGGGGCCTCCAACCTATGACACTCGGTGCCCCTCCCTCAGCGCTCTCTTTGCATGACACCACGCCTGTCAGACGTGAAGACTCTGGTCAGAAACCAAACGGACCTTGGGCCAGAGTCAAGTCTTGGTTATATCCCCCACGCGACTGACTCTCGGACCCAGTAGCTTTCTGTGTACTTGTACCCCCGGTTTTCTTTGGTCTACCTTACCATTGCACGCGCGACTTTGTATCATTAGTATTTCGCATTCACGAATGAAACTCCACTCGTTAAATGATAGTTCATAGGCTGTTCACTGTCGCGAATTCTGGTCCGAGCCGAACTGAGTGAGATTCACGTGGGACGCTGGAACTTGAATCGCGTCTTGAATCTTATCCCTGTACCGTCACCACAAATCAGAATGACAATCTCCGAGTACCAGTCACCCAAGTGAAATCTCTCCTATAATACACTCGAAGTCCCTGCAGCCGAGAAGTCAATCCTGCAATGTATTTCCCGACCGCAACAGCGAGACGTCTGTCGACCGTTCCAGCCCTTCCAAATATTCCACCAGAACCAACTCTCGCAATCTCCCCGAGTCCACGCAAGTCATTGTTCTGTGCGATCACACGGAATGGATTGTCAGTTTGGCGTGTAAGAGTACGTGGTCTATCTGGCTGCACCGGGCTATTGTACCCTGTTAACGGCTCACCTAGCCTCCGGCACTTCTAGCTTTCCTGTCGCGCACTCCTGCTTCTATTATCGACCACGGTGAAAACAAGCAGCCGTATTGGTCGCCAGATGGTCGTCGAATTGTAATTCAGGCGCGTCGCTTGACTAGTGATTACTGACGGTTTACTGATTCCATCCTCAGACCACAGAATCCTTCCTCGTCCTTATAAACGTGTCCTACCATTCCGATGAAGCCGTGTATCAGTTCCAACAACCTACCTCACCCACCCAGAAGAACTTCCTTCCGGGACCAGGCGAGGGTTTCCCACTGACTGGCGTTCATTTGCATTTCGAGGGCGTGATTCGGATAGAAGGGAACCTTGTAAGGTGCGTAGTATATTTGTTCGGATGATTTCCTCTGACGGTTGTATTCGCATAGTCTCTCACCCCGCAACGATTTTCTTCTCTTCTCGACCGCGTCGCCCCCTGCTGTCCAACGCATTCCTTGGCCTTCCGATGATGATGAAGAAGACATTCCAGATCCTTCCGACAGTGAAGATGCACATCCGCGAAGACTTTTCAGCAAGTATGACAATTGGGTCCTTAATGAACAGGAGTTCGAATGGTTGATAGACTCTGAAGGTTTGAGATTTCCATTGAACGCGAAGCTTTCGTCCTTCTCATCCTCGTCATTTCAGTCGTTGTAACAAAGCTAGGAGTATCAAAGTCAACTGGAGTGGAGACGTGGATCACGTCGGATGGTCGTGCATACATTGTCCACTTGGCTGAAAACGAGGATTCAGAACGACCCGAACCGGCGCGATTCGCAGATGAACAGGTTGGAGTTTCGTTCACAAATCTGCAAAGGGTTTAATATCCTAACTGGTATCATAAGGAGGACCTTGAAGACGCGGGAAGTACATGGCAGGGAACTTGCATACACGATTTTGAAACTCCCAGATGGGTACAGAAACAACGTCGGATCGACCCCGACGAACCATTGCATGAACGTAACAGACCAGTGTACGTCGAACCCCGGAAAGCTGTATCAATCGCTATCAATGGCAAGTTTTCTTTGATAGCTGTTGGAATGTTGGGGTATGGGATTGATTTACGTTTTCTTATATCCTTTCTCTATGAGCTGATCAAACGATTGGAACAGAGGCGATATCGCTTTCACAAACTTTCCCTCGCAAGAGGGCACGATACCTCCCTCGCGTACAATACCAATACCGATAGCTCCTAACAAGAAGTCCGGGGCTGTGTGTTCGATGGAATGGAGTGCGGATGGCAACGTTTTGGCTGTTGGGTGGCAGCATGGTTGGGGGATCTTTACTTCGGGTGGACGGTGTCTCGTCTCTGCGTTTGGTGTTGACGAACATGTTGACCTGAAAAAGTAAGGGATCATAGTCATTCTATCATTTGCAAATCTGACTGGAGTTCGAAAGATTCCAAGATCTATTCATGCATGGTGTTCAGAGTCTCGTAAGTCTCTTCTGTCTCCCGAAGTGGACGTTCTTTGATCAAGTCTAGTTCTGGGCTCCAGGAAATTTTGAGCTCATAGCTCTCGCTCAGCCCAATCCGCTGACTATGAGTGAGTGGAAGGTTACCCTATTGATTCGTTAGTAGTGAATCTCATCGCCTCGCAGCGGTCGAGGGTCAAATTTTCATAATTCCCTTTGCTAAGAGTGCAATAACTGGCCAGCATACACCCGTTGTCCCTTTCCCTACGTGCATCTGCCTGGTGTCTGACCGTTTCCCGTTAGGACAACACACGTTATGCCTTCCTACAGATGGACGATCGGGCTTTGGTGTACCGTGGTGCCGACCAGCCAGATATGAGCATCATAAACCCGGAATCCGACGTTTGGCAGCATATAAAGGTGCCCTTTGCCTCAATTTTGGCCATTTATGTCTCGCTGAACCATTCTGTTTAAGATACCCCAAAGCTATCTGGCAACGAACTGGCCAATTCGGTACTCGTCAATAAGTAGTGACGGACGGCTGATAGCTATCGCTGGTCGATGGGGGCTGGTACATTATAGTGCTAGCTCTGGGCGGTGGAAGGTGTTCGCGGATGAGGTTCAAGAAAAAGCATTCTCAGTTCGAGGAGGGATTCTCTGGTTCCACCACGTCCTCATTGCCGCCGTTGAAGTTGGGAAATCCTATCAGGTCATTTCATGTGCTTCGCGTAATTTTCTTTCTATATTCATCCTCCCGAACAGATCCGGCTCTACTCTCGCGATCTCGACTTGAGCAACCAAAATGTGCTTCATCGTGAGGTCCTATCATCACCCGTGGTCATAACGTCCCTGGTCGATAATTCTTTGTTGGTTTACACTGCCGACAATACGTTGCACCACTACCTTATCGTTCCGACTGCTGAAACGATCAAGCTCCATCTGTGTGGGAGTATCTCCTTCGAAGGTGTTATCGCAGCACCTAGTGCTGTCAGAATGCTGAGTTGGATGGTCCCGACGGTACAAAAGCAGCTCGGAGACCCCGTCGACGATTTGACGGTCGCCACAGTTCTGATGGTTGTTGGAGGCCAACTTGTTCTCCTTCGTCCTCGAAAGGTCTGTGTCTGTGTCTTCTCAACGAGCGAAGCGAGTCCTGATGGCCTATGGATAGTCTGCAGACCAAGAGGTCCGATACGACATGCAGATATTCGCTGAACACATCGAATTTTGCTGGATCCATTTGAGGGGCATCCGTGCACTGGAAAATTCGCTGTGGGGTTTCGATGGTAAAACAATGCGGGTGTGGCTCAACGCGCTTACCATGGATCAACCTTCGACTGGAGACCATGTCAGTGTGAAGGAGAGTGTGGCAATACCACTGGAGTTCTATCCTTTGTGTGCGTCTATCTAGCTTCTTCTTTGTTTGCTTTCTGAGGTCTGTTCGCAGCTGTTCTAATGGACAAGGGTATCATAATTGGTGCAGAACACGAAGTTGCGACACGTTCGAATCTCTCCTTCGCCATGTTCAGACACGGCACCAGCGTAAGTCGCATGTCACACCTTGAGCTTTTATCTCACCCGTTTCCCAGTCACAGCTGTTCTTGCACTCTCTCCTTCGATACCATCTGGAATCAAGCCAGCTCAAGGAAGCCGTGTCATTCGCCATCAACTACCAGCCCCTTGTCTACTTCTCACATGCTCTGGAAGTTCTGCTGCACACGGTCGTCGAGCTAGAGTGTAACTCAGGCGACGAGACGGACAACGCCAATGCATTGCTCTCCACGGTGGTCGAATTTCTCGACCATTTCGACGTCGCTCTCGATGTAGTTGTGGGCTGCGCGCGAAAAACGGAAACGACGCGATGGCCACGTCTCTTCAGCATTGTCGGGAATCCTAAATCGTTGTTCGAGGTGAGATTTTCTTTGAATGTGAGCTCACACGACATGTTCTTAGTTACCCGCATTTGTAGACGTGCCTGTCCTCCGGACGGCTCAAGACTGCCGGATCATATCTTCTTGTCCTCCACAACATGGAGCAGTTGGACGAGAACAATGTGGACGCGGTCCGCCTTCTGAACAGCGCGATCAACGCGAAAGATTGGCAGCTGTGCCGCGAACTCATGCGGTTCCTGAGGTCTATTGACGAGTCTGGAGCGGCTCTTCGACATGCACTCGCCGAGACCAAGCTGCACGACGTCGGAGACACTGTAAACATCGATACAACTAATGGAGAGCTTCGGACTACAGTAGCATGAGCAATCAACCCTATAGTGGAGGGCTCTTTCGGAGTCTTTCTCAACTAGAGTCGAATTTTGTGCATCTACTGACTGTTATCATTAGTTCGTTTTCGGGATGTAATTTGTAATTTGACAGCGTATTGTGATGAACCAAGGTTGTACATGTGGAGGATTGCCATGCTAGAGAATCACATTTAGTATCCAAGTAGGGCTGGTTTTTTGCTTTATCGCTCTTTTCTTCCATTTACCATCGTCTCTATTTCCGCTATCATGACCACAGCTGTGAACGTGGGTTCCAAATTTCCCAAGGCGAACTTGACTCGCATAACTGATTGATGCTCTATGCCAGTACACACCAGAAGGAGCTGTCTGTATCTCTTACTCTGATCTGGTCTCCAACCCTCTATCTTTGGGAGCTTCCATCGGTGTGTTCGCTCAATGGTCGATCTAATGAGTGTAACTCATCTATGCCGATGTCACAGAGGCCGCCTTTGGATCTGATCCAGATTGTTTGGGAATCATTGTGGTCCGCGATCTTCCACCAACCTACGCTCAGTACAGAGAAAGGCTCCTGAAACTCGCGTATCGTTTTGCGACCTTGCCGGAGGATGTGAGAGAACGATATACGGATCCTAGCAGTCGATACAGGCGCGTTCTATCATTCTTTGCGAGCTGTGAACGCTGCATCTGACGTCGATTAATAGCTTCGGATGGTCTCATGGCAAGGTAGGCGGTCGCAGCACGATGGGAAAACGAAGAAGTGCTGAATGACCTGCGTTCGCCAGGAAATAATGAATGGAAAGCCTGGTAATGGTCGCTTCAGCCCGTATTTTCAAGCATACTGACAAATAGGGTTCCTGGTCAACTTCAGATACACTCAAAGGTTCCTACTACGCAAACCCTGTCGTTGACGTCCCAAAAGTTTCGGATGAGGATCGATCCAACTATCCCGAATACTATGGCGCCAATATATGTGTGTTTTTTCACTGGAATCGGTAACTATCCGTTCTGATACTTCAAAGGGCCGGAAAAGAACGAAAAGGGAGTTGAGGGTTTCGAGGAAGCATTCAAGAATTTGGGACAGTGAGATGCTCTCGTACCCGCACGTCTTCTTCTCTGACTAGCTAACGTTGTTGAACAGATTTATATTTAAGGTTGGGTGTGAGCTCGCCACCGCCTGCCAACCATTCGGTACCGTTACCTCTATGTAGATGTCGAGAGGATGGTGGTATCTTACGAACCCAAAGCACTTTCACAGCTCTCCGATGCTTCTGTTTCCTTGCCAAAACTGATCGAAGGAAGTCAGACCAGCAAAGCTCGTTTATTGCACTATTTCCCTGCGCCTGAAGATGTTCTGAACACGGCAGACGAACCGGTGGATAGCTGGTGCGGTTTTCACCTGGACCATTCCGTCCTCACTGGCTTGTGCTCGGTGGGTGTGGTCAGCGCCATCGACATGCACCTTTTCTGACGAATTCTAATTTGTAGGCGATGTACCTCCGACCAGACGAAAACAGCCCAGATCCCGTCGTAGTCTCGTCTCCTTCCCCGGATTCGGGGTTGTTTATTCGCACAAGAGGTGGAAATTTGACCAAAGTTTCGATTCCAGTGGACTGTCTTGCGTTCCAAGTGAGTCTAGTCATTATGAGGACGTCGGGATCCATCCTGATTCCCCGCATCAGACTGGAGAGGCCCTTGAAATTGCAACTGGAGGCAAACTAAGAGCAACTCCTCATTGTGTGCGAGTGGGAGTGTCCCCAGACGGTCGTAACATCTCGAGAGAAACTTTCGCCTTCTTCATGCAACCAGACACAGACCAGTTACTTTCGCCAACGGTGACCTTTGGACAATTCAGCAAACGCGTGTTTGACGACCATTATGAAAAGGAAAACTCTATGTAACTGTAAACTATTATGTAGTGGATTGTCAGGAGGGAAGCATGTAAGTACAGGTAGTAGTAACACAAATTCTACAAAAATCGTAACCAAAAGATACATCCGTTAGAGATAATCATTAATGTCGAGAGCCTGTAGAGACAGTACGACGGCGTGGAGAGCCGGGAAAGGAGTCCGGGAGAACAGATAGCATTGCAGCCGCAATGCTGGTACGTTTCGAACGGTCTGATGTAGAGGGGCGTCTTCCTTCACTACCGAGTGAAGACCTCCGGTCGTCTTGGTCAGATATAACACTCCAATCTTCGCTCGGAGCCCCATCGCCTCGGGCAGAGCCACTGGAGCTGTAACCAGACGAAGGGGGTCGAGAAGAACGTCGCCTGCGAATTGTACCATCTTCTTCCTCCTCGCTACTAAGCTCGTCATCAGTGTCGGAGACGGTCTTCTTGATAAGAGATTTAGCGTATTCCAGATCGCGGTAGATGGATTCGATAGCCGTGGCGACACCATTCTCCTATGTTATAGTAAGCACATAATAAAGTCAACCATACCTCAGTATTTAAACTTACGGCGCGAATTTCCTCCCCTAATATTCTGGCCCTGTCTATTTGCTTGGTGTCCGTAGTGGCACTGAGGAGAGCCTCCGCCAAAGAGTCAACTGTAAGTTTCCGTACGCCTGTCCCAACACCAAGCGCTTCGACACGGTCTGCCCAGAAGAACTGATCACCAAAGAAAGGCTTGATTATGGTTGGTATACCAGCTGGCGGGGCGGGGTTAGTACATGCTCACATTATCCTCGGAGTGACTGACCTCTGAGACTGGCACCTGTGGTCCCGGCCCCTCCGTGATGACATGCAGCATCTATGCGTTGGAAGAGCCAGTCGTGCGGGATAGACGAGATCGGGTAGATCTGTTTGGGTAAAGGCTCTTCCGGTTCAGAAGCGTCGGACGCTTTGACATGCAGACGATCGGACCACCCCTTTGACAGAATGGCATGCACGCCGCTTTGCACAATCGCATCGATTACGCATCGTGTCATGGATCGGGGGTCCGAAACGACTATGCTACCAAAGCCGATGTAAACCACCTTTTTCCCTTGCTTTCGCGAGTTGTCGATAAACTCAAGGAGATCCGCGGGAGGTGTCCATTTCTTGGAACTGACGTCGGCATCATCGAGGAACCAGTACCCTGAGCAGTGAAGAAACGATCAGACTTGAAACAGCCACGAGTGTAGTCGAACGCCGGTACCTGTTACACGGATCCATTCAGGCCAATCCAGTGGCGGCGGAACTACGTGAGGACTGAAGTTGTAAAGGAACGGTATCTTGTGAGGCTCCATCTTGTCAAGACTCGTACTACCGAGCTGCAAAACATTTCTACGCCAGCGGTTGATCTGGCCAGAGATGGCACGCCAGAAAACCTGGTCGAACATAACATAGGACTGGGTTCTTCTATCAGCAACTGGAGAGTGCAGGTGCAAGTGCGACTTGCCATGTAGTTATAACCACCACCCATCTACGCGAAAACAATGAGTGTTGTCAAACGATAAAACATTCAACCCACAACGCACCTTTCGCTCCGGTACAGCGAATGCATGCGGATAAGCCCTGGAGTGCCCAAGTCAACATTGCTTCAACCACTGTAAACCAGTGCCATACCTAGTTCGAGTCCAAGTCATCGTGAAAGCTCTGAAGTACGGGATGCCCAGTGCCTCAGCGATATGATAACCACCCATGGCACTAGGACTTTCGACGAGAACGTCGGTCCCTTGGCATGCTTCCCAAGAGGTCTTCAGGAGGTCATCTAACCAGCCCCGGAACTGATACATGATTAGCTAGATGTGAAAGATAACCGAGAACGGTTACGGTACCTTGAGGAGACCCTCTTTGAGGAAGGCCACGGTAAATGTACCGTTCTCGACACAGATTCGCATGAGTTCTGCAGGGTCGCCTCCCACATATCCAAATTCGATACCGTGCTAAACAAACAGACCTCATCAGTGTTGGAGCAAAACATCAACCTTTCAATACGCACCGATTCGATCCACTCCTTGAACTCTCCGTGAGTGGCTATTCTCACCCGATGACCGTCGGCTTTGAGGCCTTTGGCCAGCGATATGTATGGTTGAACATCTCCCCTTGAGCCAATAGTAAGGAACGTGAAATGCAACGACTTTTGCGGCTTGAATGTAAGGAATGTCGATGAAGCAGAGGTGAACATCACAGCTGGTAAGGAATCAGACATGCTCTCGGGCATCGGGGGCTCGGCGGCAGCACTGGATAACGAAGGTTCGCATTCCTCCAGAATTAATGCATCTCTCTCCCCCTGTGTTGGTTCCTGTGCATCTCCGATAGCGATGCGTCGGCGAACGTCCTCCATCTGACGTTCCAAAAGTGTAACGAACGCATCCCGTTTGTCTTCGGCGCCAAATTCGAAGAACAGCTCTTCGTGCCCTTTGATAATGACAATTAGACCATGATGACCGAATCTAGTGGCCTTCGACATCTCCACGGAAAGGATGTCACGTATCGGCAGTGTCATCTACATAGTTTGCGATCGATGAGAGAGCGAGGGGATAAGGCGGAGGTGGGAAAACCTACCCTTGTTCGAGAATTGAGTGGTCCGGTAGATTTGAAGCAGAAGTGATTAGTTGATATGTATAGTCTTCCATATACTGGCAGGAGCCGGAAAATATATCCAGGGAAATCTATTGAAAATTGTGAGCGACGACGGTGAATGCTGTATCGCGTGAGACTCACATCCAAGAAGCGTCTCCTTCTCGTCATAAGCAAATGCTGATCTAAACTTCTCCACTGCCTCCTCTTCTATGGGCATATCAGGTGTTTCCAGAACGCTGAATGCCAAATCGCCCATGCCGCCCCACTTGCTACCAGAGGCAGACCCTCCAGTCGAGGAATACATCTCTTGTACCTTGCCATCCGGAGGATTCACATGGAGTGTACTTGCATCGGTGCTGAAATTACTTCCACCAAAGAGGGACTTCGGTCTCGTGGCCTTCAACCACCCTGGGACACTTAGCCACGAACCGGAGGTTGGAGTGGCGTTGGTAGTCGTAGTAGAAACACTGGTGGCCGTCGTTCTATGCGGTAGCGGGGGTGGCGAACCGGCAGAAGAAGTGATGCTCGCGGATGGTGGATATGTGTAACCTCTGTCTATACTGGATTGGGTGGGGGTGAGAATTGTAGACGAAGACTCGCTAAGTGAATCTTCTTTCGGAGGACCGGGTGAACCAGACGTTGTCACGGGTACGAAGGACGCAGAATCAACACGTCGGGATACATGAGTGAATTCTTCTGTCATTTCGGGACTTGATGCGCTGGTGGCGATAGTAGTGTTGGATTTGGAATAGGAGAAGGGTTTCAAGAGAGAGGAGAATCTAGAGGTTGAGCTCGACGAGGTGGGCAGGGTGGAGGGCCTCTCTGGTAAGGGACTGGATCGCAAGGACGTAGTATCGAGAACGTGCTCGGGTACAGAGCTTGGATTTGTCCTCTGAAGCCGAACTGCATCCCGTATTTGTTCGAGTGCGCCAGAGATATCATGGAAGTACGCAAAGAAATATGAATCAACTGAATAGTGATCCGATGCCTCTTTGTCGTACACTTTGACTTCGATTGTATCGCTGAAGTCCATAGCTTGTGATTTCTCCACGTCAAGAATGGCAGAGTACGGAATTGCAATCTTGTATTCCCATGTCAATGAATGTATGGTAGCAAGCACGATGTACTGCGCACCTTGACACTATCTCCCATATTCTGCGCCTTGAATATAACCTTTCGAATGGCTTTGACCCATTCCTCGCGACTGGGAATCGAGTCTGCTGTCAGGTTCACTGTCTTCTGATGGGTTCGTAATCGGAATCCCCTCTCTCCCACCGCTTCGCAGGAGATCGCGTAGCGCAGGTCAACGATACCGTGTGGGAAATATGGATCCTGAATCTTATTTAGCCCGAACTTCGCGGTATTTTGGGGGGATAACTCACAGACGAGGACTGGTACCAGCTCAACGCGTCGTTCTTGAGGACGAACCAGTGTTTGACCCATCGTTTCGTACGCTGGGCTTTCTTATTGAGTGAACCGGACTTGAGTACTTGATCCTGCAGGAATGTTCAATACAACCTTCAGGGCCGAGCGGGACATTCGTCACCTACCTCTCTTGCCGGCATGTGAGCGAAGAAGCAAAGATATGAGTTCGTGAGATACATGTAGCCTTGCAACACTGGGGCGGACATATTTAGAGGGGGTAATGCAAGGGGGTGGTAATGACTTACAGACGGATCTCAAGAGCCAACAAGGCATTTCTGGGTAAACGAGAGTTCAGATTGAGGGGGGGCCAGAACCGGTCACAACGGTAAAACGCACCTGCCCTGACCTCTTCAATAGCATCCAATTCGAACACTTCCTTGAGTTTGGTTGCGAGCTTGGACCTCCGCTGCAATCTGACAGTCGCCATACTGCCAGATCTACTCATTTTTCCGCGCTCGAATACATTCACTTGAGGCCTAACAGTCGGAAGAGGCGTCGCTATCTCGTCCTCGAAGTCGGGAGTTTCGTCATCCGATTGAGAAATTTCCTCAGAAGGCGGTTCGTCATCCACTTCTGGGAGATCTGGCCTCGAACGTATCTCAGAAACACCGAGACGCATCGACCGGGCTACCGGACGATGAATGGTATGGATTGACGACGCGAGTGCTTCATCGGGGTGTAAGCATGGAGGAAGGAGTAATTGAAGATGCAGAAACGCACCTTTCTTCTTAGGTTTCGAAGCCTCCCACCGTTCATCTTCATCTGACAAGGTTTCCTCTTCCTGATCCGGATCCTCAGTCCATGGGATAGCTTGCAGCACCTGTATCAATGTCTGTGTTCCTGCTCGCATCGATCCTGCACCACGGAAGGCATTCAGAGATGGTCTACCACTCGAAAGAGTCGGGGAGGGAGGCGTAATGAATGGGGAGTCGTCGGAAGCCTGTCTTTGCTGGGGCATTGGTGATTGGGACCGTGAATTAGTGAAACAGGCTGATGGTGCACTGGATGACAGTGCCTCTGGATGACTATCAGTGGGCCGGTCGACCAGGTCGAGTAAATTCAGGTGACTCACCTTCGCCCTTCACTCTGCCCTTTCCTTTGCGATTGAGACTGAACATCCGCCTGTGACTCGGACTTGTGGGTGATTCCGGACGAGGTGCAACCTTTCCACTCAAACTTCTCCCTAATTTCTCCACAGCATTCGAAATACGGTTCGTTCGCCTTGGCGAGGGGTCGTTCTCTGTTGTTGTTTCGGGCTCGGAGTAGCCAAGGGATTGCGGAGAAGTGTCGACGGCGGGTGCAGCGCTCGCATCGTGCATGATAGGGTGAAGGGGAAATTTGCCAGCCTGGGCCATCGTGGTTGTGGAACAAAACCGGAGGCTGTCTGGAGGGACTCCGTGGTATACAGGCCAGAAGCTCGTATGCGGTGAACAGCGTCCCAAAAAGGGGAAGTGTGAGGTAATTGTAACTGGGGTAAGCAACGTAATTTCCAACTAGTAAGCAAAGTCGGCGTTTGCCGGACGGGCAACACGAGTTTTACCTCCGCCTCGAGGCAGAGACCGTACCCACTGCCCAACCACGTTTGAGTCGCGCTGCGCTAGGTAGTTTTATAACTGCAGGGCAGCGGGATCTCCTCTAATCCTTCCTATCTCTGACATGCGCGGTGAAATTTTCATTGGAACTGCTACAATCTTGTCGTGAGTCCCCACCTTTCCTTGTTGATGCGTTAGACAATTTTCTTACAATGCGCCCACGTTTAACTAGTCTGGCTTCGGTAATTTTACTGATTTTCGCGCATGTACGTGCTATCACTTGATCCCAGTCGGTATCTGATCCAGTTGTCTGTAGGTGGGCCAGACAAGTACTTCGAAAGTACCCCGTTCGATTTTCATGGTAAAGAGAGATGGACGCCTTGCCAAAAATTACTTCCGTTAATCAAATTCAACACAACAGGCTAAAGTGAATGTGTCTGGCTATGAGTGCGTATTTTTACCGATTTTACGTTGCTCTCTCCATTGAAGAAACGTTTTGTTGGTTCTCACAGAGCTGCTCTAACGGCTGCATTCTTGAACGACATCGAGGGACTGTTTACCTCCAATGCATCTGCACCCTTGGGTGCGAGGGCCGGCCTCAGGCAGTTCTACGAATTTGGTTTCTATTCCCACTGCGCCTACGTCAACGAAACTGCGGGGATATGCTCCAACTCTAGTACCGCCCACCCATACCGACCTTACGATTACATTACGCAGGACATGACCAGCAATTATTCGACCTATACCGACGCTGTGATAGCTGGAACATCGTTTCGTGACTCAAACTCGTTGGGAAATTCAACCAAAGCAGGATACTACCTGATACTCCTCGGGACAATTGCTGCTGCGCTCGCACTAATAACGTATGTCTCCCGTTACAAATGTGTATAGCTAAGCTGACTTGTGCTCCCATAGCGGCATACTAAAGCGAAATCTGACCTTCCTGCTCTCTACGATCTCTGCTGGGTTCAGTGCCCTCTTTCTACTAATAGGCGCTGCTCTGTGGACCTCTGCAATTATGAAGTCCGATTCAATCAACCGCTTTGTGATTGACTCGAATCCAACTTCCAGCCCACTTCAACTTGGTATCACGGTCTCCATTGGGACCGGACTCTACCTTGTCTGGGCTTCATTTGCGTGTATGTTCGGGTCCCTGATCCCCTATATGATATCGTAAGTTTTTCCGTTCCAACTGCAGGTTTATTGCTCACCCTCTCCCAGTTGTTGTACCTATCGAGGTTGACGTCCAACTTCGCTGATGGAAATCAACAAATCACCATGATCAGATGCACGCGGGCCAGTCATCGACTTATCTATCTATCCCTATTAACGACCCAGTGATGGTGATGCCTTACGCCTCAGGATCACTTGCTACGATACTCAAGAAATCCAGTCATAGAACTGTGTAAATACTCTCGCCACGCCCTGCAATAAAACTCTCCGTCTTTGATTCTTTTAGACATTCGACAGGTAGATTTGTCCTTTCTTATAGGGATCGGAATTGTAAACAGCTACCGCCTGTTACCGCACATGACCCGGGGTTGGCTGGGCGCGGTCAGCAAAAATTTGAGGAGAAGAAAAGAAAGGGTGTTCCAGGGCGTTGCCAAGCCGATAGCGTTATGCACTCACGTAGACTCGCGTATATCTATTTCCCCAGTTTTGGATGTTCCGAGTCGTGAGGACCTTCTGTGAAAAGCTCAGTATCGTAGAACTTGTGATTCCACTTCGGTTCGTAGTGGCAGGGCCAAGCAGAGCGGCGACAGATGTTGAACACTGCAATGTTACTGAATTGGTATGCTTGTTATGATCGTTGGTTGCGGCGTGGGCGAGCCGAGCTCTATAAAATAGGACCGGGCATCTTGACATGCCCCTCACGCCCTTACTGAAACTCACACCCTAATCCAACTTTTCCCCCCCTTCCTTTGGTATAGGCGTGCTTCATCATGGTTCCCTCTTTTGCTGCTGCCACGGCACTTGTGGCGGCTGCCTCGTCGCTGCTTGGTGCTGTTGCTCTCCCCAAAGTCACTCGCTCAGGTCGTTACCTATACACGGAGGATGGCAACAGGTTTTACATGAGGGGAATTGGTTACCAGGAGCAAGGTGAGTACTTTGCTTTTTTTCTATTTTGGGTATTGCTCATCGTGCTCCCAGGCGTTGTGGTCGCTGATCCCAACAATCCTTTCGGCGAGCCTTCATCCTACGTCGACCCCCTCGCCGAATCAGCGGCGTGTGCTCGAGACATTCCTTTCCTGAAAGAACTTAATGTCAACACCATTCGAGTCTACAGCGTGGACTCCTCCAAGGATCACGACTCTTGTATGAAAGCCTTGAACGACGCAGGAATCTACACCCTGTAAGTACCGCCCTTTTCCTCTTGCTGAATCGCTGCCTGAGACCCTCTTTTTGTACACAGTATTGATTTGTCACTGCCTCTAAACGGCTCTATTGACCGTATCGCTCCTTCTTGGTCAACCAACATCTTGGACCAGTATCTCCACACCATCGATGTCTTCAGCAAATATGAGAACGTTTTGGGCTACAATGTTGCCAACGAAGCTGTTACTGGTACCGTTACCCAAATTTCGCCCTATATCAAGGCAGCTGCACGCGACATCAAAGCATATTTGTAAGCCTTTCTTTTCCCGAGTTTTTTCAAGGCTAACAGTGTTCGCCAGAAAATCAAAACAATCCTCTGCTCTCGTCGGATACGCAGCAATCGATGGTTCTGTGGATTTCCGCAACACGCTCGCCAACTATCTGTCCTGTGATTTGTCCGGTCAAAACTCAGACGCGACCTCGATCGACCTTTACGGTTTGAACAACTAGTACGTTGAGTTTCTTGGTTGGGCACGAACATGCACTAACTTTGCATCAGCGAATGGTGCGGTGATGGCTCTCTCGAGGCCCAATACGGAGGTACCAACACGGCTTTCCAGAACTATAATGTCGTTGCCTACTTCAGCGAATTCGGTTGCGTCAGCCAACCGCCTCGCTTGTGGACTGAGGTCGAGGCTTTGTTCAGCAGCAGCATGACCAACATCTGGTCGGGAGGCATCGCCTTTTCCTATTTCCCAGCGACTAGCGCGGACGGTTCTTACGGTATGGTTAACGTCTCGAGCGACGGTAAGACCATCACCACCGGGGACGACTTCACCCGCCTCAAGGACCAGTATGGCAAAGTTTCGCCCCCCAACTCACCATCCAAATCGTCTGCGACTGCCAGCTATCCCGCCTGCCCCTCTGCCAATAGCGCCTTTGTCGCCTCGACCACTTTGCCTCCCACCCCGGACGAAAACGCGTGTGCTTGCTTGGCTAAAGATCTCAGCTGCAAGTTTACTCCCAATACCGCCAACTACAGCGCTATCTTGGGCACCCTTGTTGACAGTACTTGCGGTCTGCTTGGTCAAAAGCAGATCAGCTGTGATGAGATAGGTGGAAATGGCACAACAGGTGTCTATGGACGTTTGTCTGGCTGCGACCCCAGTACGTGTGATCTCCTTTTGTTAAGTCTACGCCCTTTGACTGACCTGCTTCCTTCTAGCCATCAAGCTTTCCTACATCATGAGCGAGTACTATGAATCCGAGAACAGGAATCCCCAAGCCTGCTCCTTCGCTGGCAACGCCACTGTCAATAACCAAACTCCCTCCTCCGCTGCAGCTGGTGCTGCTGCAAGCTCCTGCATTGCGAACCCCTCCGCGACCTTTGTGCCTGGATCGCCTTCTGGCTCCAATGGTGGCGGAGGCTCAAGCGGGAACGGTGGAAGCGGCAACAACGGTAACGGTGCCGTCGCATTGGTCGGGGACAGGAATGCGCTTCTCGGGGTTGTTGCTGTTGTTATAATGGGAGCGACCAGCGCTGTGTGGACCTTATTCTAGATTAGGGATTCCTGGTTACGGCTACAGACCTTTTACAGACTATATAATAGTACACTCGCTAGCTATCTATTTTGTGTCTAATATACCTATGGACCAGCATGGACCTTTTCGAGACATGAATGAAGCAAGTTGAAGCGTGAGCCAGAAAGAAAGAAAGAAAGAGTGACATATGACGTAAGAGTAACATGTGACAAATCGAACGGTTTGTCGGAGTTCAAAAAAAATCTCTTCTTCTCACCGCGATGGCCTCTAGTAGTCCCAGTATGATGGACGGCCCTCAACAGCCAGAGCATTGGCGTTCCAACGACCACCATGGTATTCCTCCCAGACCATCCGACTCTGCGAACAATGCTCCTATTGAGGAACAGCGTAGTCTTCCTCCCATTCAGGACCCAGCGAATGCTCCAGAATATGCCCATGGTTCTAATGTCGGCGACGCCTCCAATGTCACTCCTGGTGCGAAAGGCGATTCTGACTCTCTCCCGCTGCGCGAAAAACAAATCAAGGTGCTTAGGTCTTTCTATATGCTTCTGTCTCGTTGTCTTTCTCCCGGTAAGAGCCAGACGGACCATAAAGCCCGACAATCGTCCTTGCATCGACACAGAAAAAGTCTGCCATCTGGATTTTGTCAGGCTTTGATGAATCCAATCTTGGGGGTTTTAGGCCGCTACCCGACTGTTGCTTTGGGGGTTGTTGACGGACCTTCGTTTGGCTCTTCGATTTCTTGGGGCTGATGACAACCGGCCGTCTCTTCTATGAAAACAGTTGAACTGGGTGTTTACTTTCTGCTGTCTTCTGTCTAGCCGAACAAGGTCTACATAGGAGGGCTTCCCGAACATACGCGAAGAGAAGACCTGCAGAACTGTTTTGGTAAAATTGGGAGCATTGCTGCTATCGAGCTTAAGTACGTCGCATTACCCCTTTTCAACCTATATGCACTGAAAACCCTTCCTTCATCCTCTTCTCGCTCACAGACTTGGCTATGGTTTCGTGGTATGTTATCTCATTCTTCACACCTCAGATACAGTGCATTAATCTTCACGCAGGAATTCGACACAAGAGAAGCCGCAGAAATGAGCGTTTCCAAATACCATGAAGGTTACTTTATGGGTAACAAAATACGCGTCGAACTTTCTCGTGGCGGCGGTCGGACTGCGAAGTATTCAAGTGATCCTGGTGCTTGCTTCAGGTGTGGTCAGATGGGTCATTGGGCTAGGTGAGTCATATTTGCATGCGACAGTAGAGCTCTTGACTGAGTTAACGACGAATAGGGAATGTCCTCATCATCCTGGACCGTGAGTTTCATCACCTCATAACAACTATAGTCGTTGACATCGAATTGAAGGGCTCCTGCACCACCAGCATCACGCCGCAACAATGAACCACCCCTTCTAGACCGCATCCAGAGGGATTACTCCTCATTGCCACCTCCGCCTCGAGATGCTCCTCGAGACTCGCGCTATGAGTATGGAAGGGACTACCGTCGACCACCGTCTCCTCCTCGAGACTACTATCCTCCTCCCCGTTCTCGTTACGACGATTACCCTCCACCACGCGATAGAGATCGCTACCCTCCTGTGGACTATCGAGGACGCTATGCTGACCCTAGTTATCCACCCTATGAACGCTATGCTCGTCCACCGTCTGACTCAAGGTATCCTCCGTCAAACTACAATCCTCCGCCAGCCCGTGCAAGGTCGCCTCCGAGGTATCGAGATGAATATCCTCCTCGGTAAGTTCTACGCACAATGTCTCGTATCCGTATTGACTGGAGCACTCAGTGACTACCCGGAGTATCGAGGTCGCCCTGTCACCCCTCCTCGCTATCCACCTGATTATCCGCGCGGTGGTGTTACACCACCTATGGAGGGCAGGTACAGGTAATTAGCTTTGCTCTCTTTCTCTTCGCGAATACGTAGCAACTGACGAAGACACAGGCCAAGGTCCGCAAGCCCTCCCCCTCGAGGTGGCTACGACTATCACCCTCCTGCGAGCTCTTCAAACGGAAACTTCCCGACTACCCCTCCCGGTCCTCCGCCGCGTTCGAATCGAGATTTTGCTCCTCCTCCCCGCTCGGGAGGCCGTGACGGCGCCCCACCACCCGAAGCCTACAGGCGACCTTGATTACTTGACGCTTCGTATCTGTGCTTTAAATTTATCTTGCCCTGAATATTCAAATCGTCTTGAATACTTTCTCCACCGAGCTAATCTTGTTGGCGGATTTGTACACTTTCTTGTCTGGTCCAACTCGTACAACTAGCGTACTATCTACGTGTACATTGTAGTTGCCAATAATCCTTCATGTCTTCGACAAGTCAGCCAGAATATTAAGTTTCGAACCACTCAGTACTCATTTGGGAGACTGCGCACGATGCTATGAGGTTACACTTGAACCAGGTCGCCCTGTCAGGGTTTTGAGACGGTCGTCCAACGCCGGCGAAGGAGTTGGGGCCCAACCCGTGCGTCGCCGCTGGATTTAAGTCTACTGCGAGGTAATGGGTAGAGTGATTTGCCATTATAAAGATAAGCAGGTAGAGCTGCTGTAGATTACAACGCCATCGTTTGAGAACTAGTATTACGCTTTGGCGACTCCTTCATAATTCCGCCCATCCCTCGCTGTCCCCGCCATCGCCTCCACCCAGCACACTCAATATGAACACGACTATACTTGCACTCAACCGCATCGAAAGACCTTGGTAGAGCTGTGACAACCCCGGTAGTAGAGGTTCCTTCGCCTTATCAGCATGCGGACGCGGCTCAAGAACTTGTGTGGTGGAAGGTCGACGTGCGCTCGCTGAAGGCCTTCGGTCCATCCTCCTCCTCGTTTGCTGCAGTTGACTTTGCAAGAAAGGATCGCTCTTCTCCTCCGTCAGTATCCTCCACAGACAATCAATCACGCCGTGATACGGACGAGGTCGCAGTCGCACGCAGGCAGTCATACCACCGTCTTCGGGATGTCCCTCTTTGCTCGAACCCTCCACCTCGTCCGACCTTCTGCGTATCTGGACTTGCAGCCTCCTTCTCACAGTTTCGACTGGGAGCATAACCAGCAACCCCAGGAAGCTCCCTCCCAACTCTGCTAGACCCCAGAGCACCCTGTTGTTCTCCGGGTCATCTGCAACGTAGCCTAGACCCAGAGTTTCGAGGATCATGGGGGGAAATGTCAAGGAGACAAGCGGCCGCAGTGCGTTGTCGAGAATGGTGGGGATGAGGAGATGCGGGTGTGTGTACAGACCGCGCAACCCGCCTTCGTTGGTGTAGATAGAATGCAACGCGTGTATCGGGCCAGTATACGTCACATTCGAAGGCGACGAGCCTTGTGGTAGATTCAGTGGTTGTACAATGAGCCGGGTTCGAACTAGATCAAGCGGTGAGAGGATGATTCCTGTTATGAGGTGTGACGTGAGGGCGAGGAAAACGGACGAGTTGCTGTGGTGAAAGGGAAATGGTTCAGGAACGGGGAGCAAAACGCCATGTATGAGAGGTTGCAAGGTACTCCCAAGGACCTCCGTGAAGGACGATGTGAGTAAACCTTTCCAGAGGGCAAGGTAACCTTCCGTTGGCTGCCTGGTTATTCGTTTGATGGTGGGCCAAACACCATGAGATGGAAGAAGGAAAACATGCGATACGGGAGGTTCATCAGAGGAGGGTAGTGTCGAATGGATAGGATTCGACCTCGGGGTGGGTAGAGTTGGCGTAGCATCAGGATCAGCGAAATATGAATCATGATCATGATTCTCAGCTTCCTCGTCACTGTCTTCATCGCTTTCGTCCTCTTCAGCATCTGGTTCCTCCGACTCCTTGGGAACCCACTGAACCTGCAGCAACGTCCTGGCCACTTCCCATGGCATTGCGATGGCCGTACTCGTATACTGCAGCATTGCAGACGCAACTAAGGACTTGAGAAGACTGTTCATGGGAGGGAAGGCGACATTCGTCCTAATGTGTACGCTCTGAGAGCTCTGATGAGAAGTAGGGTTGAAATGAGAGTGGGAGGGCCGTCCGGATGGATTAGGGCGTCCTGCATGGGTAGGCGTTGACGAATTCCCTGTTGGAATTGACCATGGTTGGTTCGGATGTCGATATAGGTCTCGTAGACCACCACCTAGAGGACCGGCAGACGACGATGAGGGTACACTCGAGGATGATGGTTCCATTCAAGGTTGGGGAACAAACAAAGACAACGAAATAGACGCGACAGTTGTCGATGATCCGCTAATTTATGTACACGCATGCCTTCCTTTTACCCCAACGTCCTGCTCTCACACTGGGGCCACAGGCACTTCACTTTCTACAAATATTTCTACAGTCAGATGGACGCTGAAGCCGGCTTAGTGACACGAGGATTTCATAAAACATGAGCGCTTATATAATAATATCGAGCCATATGTTTCCACAGGTTTCCATCTCTCGTTTTCTTACTAGGGAGGCTCAGGCAAGTCGCTATTAAGCTGGCACCGACTGTTTTCGTGCTCATATACTGACTTAGCTAGGCCTGTGATACACCAAACGATGGAAATCCCAACGCCCACCATCTTGTGCGATAAATGCCATCACACGTTCTCCCCTTCGGACCTCAACGAATCGATTCGTCAGACTGTTCCAGACGAAGCGCTTCATTCCAGCTATATTCCGACGGAAACAGAGCGTGCCCAAACTTTGGACCATCTACGAAACGAGGAGCCCTTACTGCAGCGATACGACCAGGAGGTACATCGTCTTTGTGCTTTAGTTGCAAAACTGAAGGCCGAAAGAAATCTTCTGCGTCAAAGGATCGAGGACCGTCGGTATTCAATTTCCGTCATGAGGAAGATGCCAGTAGAACTGTGGCACAAAGTCTTCTCCTACGTCTGTGCGGCATACGACTACACGCTCGTTGTCAGAGCAGACAAGATCGTGGCCGTGACCAGGGACCTATCCCATGTCTGTCATCGTTGGAGGGAGATTGTCACCGGACTCCCCCACGTTTGGTCCTCTGTCCTCATCGAATTCCCCAGCTACCCCCGCCACATCAAAGATTGCAGACCTCTCCTCGATACCTACCTCCAAAATGCAAAAGATGCCCCCCTGACCTTATGCATCGAAGGGCCGCTAGATACTGCCAGTATCTCCGACTCGGGTATAGAGGGGGAAAGCTACATGGGGGAGACTGCGACCTCGACGCTACGAATGCTAATGCAGCACCTTCCTCATTGTGAAAGTTTGGAGCTCGACCTCACCCCCCATCTTCTTTCTATCGCACCTACTCCTACCGGGCCGTCGCCGTCGATTTCTCTGCCCCAACTACACACCTTCTATAACATTGTGGACATGTCTGATGAGGAGAATTTGACCGAAAACAATAGGTGGTTCTGGGATGCCATTAGGTTCAATGCACCGAACCTTTCCATAGTGGAAACAGACGACCTACGCGAACTTCGCCTTTTCCCGTGCGCTCAGTTAACAACCTTACATCTTCGGCACGTAGGAAATGTGAATGGACTACTCCATATGATTGACGGAGCACCCGAACTACGCACCCTTACAATCGACGACATAGACGACTTTGATGACACAGACCTGACGGCAATACCAGTGGTGTCATCCCTTCGAGACCTTACAATCCTCAGCAACCTCACTCCAACAACGGCCATTGCCGATCTGTTTTCATTTCTCACTTTGCCGTGTCTCAAAGTCATCACGCTGAAGGGCGACTACAGACAGGACCCGGGAATAACGGAGGGTGACTGGGCTGCATCGCTGGTTGGGATGCTACGACGCTATTCTGACGAGTCGCCGTGCTGCGTGAAGAAGATCTCCTTGGACTTGGGCATGGAAGATGACTTCACGGATGATTTCTTGAACGACATCCTCCAATGCTGCCCAAAGTTAACCAACCTCGAACTCAAGTTATATCCGAATGAGAAGGCCCCTGTATCCCTCCACACGGGCAAACTTCTCTCCGACCTCACGATCTTGGTCACAGAAGCCGATGCCACGACCTCGACCACTCAGCCGCGTCCCATACTGGCACCGAAATTGAAGAAGTTGAAGATTTGGGAAAGCGTGCAAACATTGAGCTTGGATGGAGCGGAGGCAATCGTACGGATGGCTGAGTCGAGGGCTGCCAATCGCGTGCAGACGAAGGGTAGCGGTGCTACAGCCCTTAGTAGAATATCTTTTGTTATTGAAGAGATTAATGGGGTGCAGGGGGTCAACCATTGTAATATGGTGTTTGGGTCTAGACTGCGAGCCCTCGAGGAAGGAGGAACGAAATGCCAGATCCGGTGTACGTAGCAAAGGGACTTAGGGAGGACATGGGACGTCCGTAGCACAATGCACTCATATTGAGGCACGAATCTTGTCACTCCTGTGAATCCGGATTCATGATACCGCACAGGATATGTCTGCGTTGTATTTTGTCCGCCCGTCGAGACTATATTGTGACTACTGAGGATGCACTGAATATGGATGGACCGAACTGGGGCTTCATTTGACAGGTCGCTCAGTCCTCTCGAGCAAGAAATATCTTGAAAATTCCCCCAGGATCCCCAGGGATCCCCCCTGCACAGCGATTACTCACTGCACGCGTGAACGGCTACCGGGAATTTGCGGGGCGGGCGCCACCAGGTACTGCGCAGCCGTGCGCTAAGCAACTCGTGGACAAGAATGGAAATCGTGACATCACAAACTTAGCTTCAACATCGCGTTTTGGCAGCCAAGCCTGCTGCCAACAACCCTGTCTCTCTTTTAACCTTAACCGTCACCATCCTTCATCACTTCTTCTTCTTACCCTCTCTTCTCCCCTGAGCCATGGCCTCCGCCAACGGCGACACTCAACTAAATGGAAACAGTCGTGTCGCAACACACTCATTCGACCCAGATGCTTCGCCCCAGCAGAAGGCTGCAGCCGCTGGAAAGGCCAGGGATCAGCTCAAGAGTGTCAAGGACTCCCAGAAAGACCCCATTGAGAGAGGTGCGGTCATTCTTCTCTAGGTTTATATTTACCTCAAGCTGAGACACTGTATTTCACACATCCAGAGGTTCAGATTGACCGTGGTGGTGGCTCAGCGGTGGTACCGACAATAACCGTCGAAGATACGGAATCTTCCACTAAACAGCTTAAGGTCGACGGCAATGTCGCACCAGATCAGGATGAACCTCCATCACCACCCGGTGGACTACCATCAGGAGCAGCAGCCGCGATCCCCGATTGGTATATCGTTGGCTGGCGACAAGCCTCTGGAATTGACAAGAAACCACTCACGGATGGAGAAGAACGTGATAAAGCTGTTTTAGACCTTTTTGTGTCTCAGCAATTCTACGGAGACTGGTATCACAATGCAGCAATCATCATCGTCGTACGTACGCTCTCTGGCTACGCTCCAAACGTCCAAATTCAACTTACGTGTCATTGCGAGTAGGCTGTCTTCGCTTCCCACTTTCTCACCCGTTTCCACTTTGGCTGGGGATGGCTCTTTATTCTGCTCGCGTTCTGCAATACCTATTACACAACTTCAATGGAGCGAACCCGGCGGCGCTCACGCGACGATATCCAACGCGAATTGGTGAAGACGCGCTTGGGTTCGGACCACGAATCGGCTGAATGGATCAATAACTTCCTTGATCGCTTTTGGCTCATCTACGAACCCGTCCTATCCACCACCATCATCAGTTCGGTCGACCAGGTGTTGAGTTCCAACACTCCCCCTTTCCTTGATTCCTTGCGCTTGAGCGAATTCACCCTTGGTACTAAGGCTCCCCGAATCGACCGCGTCCACACCCATCCCAAAACTGACGACGACATCGTCATGATGGATTGGGGGCTGTCTTTCACACCGAATGACACGTCGGATATGACGCCACGACAGGTGGCGGCAAAGGTCAACCCCAAGATCGTCCTGACCGTTCGTGTTGGAAAGGGTTTAGCGGTGGCGTCCATGCCAATTCTATTGGAGGACATCACCTTCAGCGGTCTAATGCGTGTCAAGATGAAGCTGATGTCGAATTTCCCCCATATCCAAATCGTTGACTTGTGCTTCATGGAGAAACCGGTAATTGACTATGTGCTCAAACCCATCGGGGGTGAAACTTTTGGTTTCGATATCGCGAACGTAAGTTCCGCCTACATTTGTGTCCACAACTCTGGTAACACGTTTCTGCCAGATCCCGGGTCTTTCTTCGTTTATACGGGAAATGACGCACGCCACCCTAGCCCCTATGATGTACGATCCTAACGTGTTCACCCTCAATCTTGAACAATTGCTCTCCGGGGCCCCTCTCGACGCGGCAATCGGTGTTGTACAAGTCACCCTCCATTCAGCCAGGGGAATTAAAGGAACCAAGATTGGCGGAGGAACACCTGATCCCTATGTCTCCATTTCAATCAATAACAGGACTGAGTTGGCTATTACGAAGTACAAGCACAACACGTACGCCTATTTCCTCTGCCGCACAGACCCTCGCTCATAAGTTTATCCACAGATATAATCCTACATGGATGGAGACCAAGTTCATCCTCATCAATTCGCTACATGAGGCTCTTACCCTTAACCTCTATGATTACAACGACCACAGGAAGGACGCTCTCCTTGGTACAGCGTCGTTCGACATGGCTCAGCTCCAGGAAGACGCTACGTGCGAGAACATCAATTCCACTCTGTTGCTGGACGGAAAGGAGCGAGGAGAGTTGAGATACGATGTTTCTTACTATCCGGTTCTGAAGCCAGAAGAAGGAGAGTCTGAAGTCCCTGATACGAGTACGTGCAAGTCGTATGTTTTTGTTTGCCCATTCGTCTCATGTTTTGCCCGCAGCCGTTGGTATCGTCCGCCTTACTATTCACCAGGCTAAAGAACTCGATTCCACCAAAACGCTCTCGGATGATGTCAATCCCCTTGCCAAAGTCTTCCTCGCATCTAATCCCCGCAAACCTATATTCAGCACGAAAACCTTCAAGCACACCAAATCCCCAGTGTGGGAGGCTGCTCACGAATTCTTGTGTGCTGATAAGAAGTCTTCGGTTATCACCATCCAGGTGATTGATGATCGAGACTTCCTCAAGGACCCTTGCATCGGGTACATGTCGATCCGGTTGGAAGACTTGTTGGCATTCAACCCCAGGAATGTTGGGCAGGGTGGAGACGGGGTTGAGCCCAGGGATTGGTTCCCGTTGAGCGACTGCAAGAATGGCAAGATACGCGTTAGTGCAGAATGGAAGCCGTTGAACATGGCCGGGAGTTTGCATGGTGCCAGTGCTTATACGCCGCCTATCGGTGTCGTCAGGCTCTGGCTGGATCGCGCCACCGACGTCAAGAATGTAGAAGCCGCGTTGGGAGGCAAGAGCGATCCATACGTCAGGGTACAGGTAAACAACGTGACGAAGGCGAGGACCGAGGTCATTAATAACAGTGAGTTCACCCTTCATCATTCTCGGGTCTCGAGCTCATCCCATCTCGCAAGACTTGAACCCCGTATGGGACCAGATCGTCTATATCCCTATTCACTCTCTCAAGGAGTCGCTCTTGCTGGAATGTATGGACTACCAACACCTCACCCGTGATCGTTCTCTCGGTACAGTCGAGCTTCACCTCAGTGACATTGCGGAGGAGAACCCAGATGACGCTTCATACCCGTACAAATCTCGCGGTATCAAGGAGGCTCAAGATCCCATCCGTCTCGACAAGGGCAACGTCTTTAAGGGTCAGCTGCATTATAGGGCCGAGTTCGTTCCTGCGCTCAATCTCCGAGGCGTTAAATTCGAGGAGCCTGGAAACAACTTCGGACAGTCCCAGACTACCACTCAGAGCGGCAGCGATGATGATGCAGGATCTATGATCAGTACGACTTCCGGGGTGCCATCAGACCGGGAGGCGGCAACAGCAGTCACAATCAAGAGACATACCAAAGGGCGGAAGAGCATAGATTCCACGACTGGTGCTAATGGTACAGGAAGTGTTCCCCCTTCACCCACATCACCCACGTCACCGGAACACGCGGAGTCCCCAGCCGAGGAAAAGAAAGAAGAGGGAAGCGGTGTCGAAATGACGACAGAAGAGCTACTGGGCCAACGTGAGCTTTTTGGTTTCGGCTTGTACCAGGAAATCGCCTCCTGAATTTGACCCTTTCGACAGAATCTGGGATTATCGTATTCAACGTTATTTCGGGTCTTCTGGCCAAGAAAGGCCGGCTGGAAGTTCTTTTGGACGATGGTTACTGGCCTGCCTTCACTACACAACGAGCCAGTAGTCGAAAAGCCAGCTGGTCGTATGTCGGAGAAGGCTTCATCAAAGAGTTGGACTTCGGAAAAGTGTGGCTAAGGCTCAACGAGGCCGACGAGGGCGAAAAAGATGATATCGTGGCCGAATGGAGAGGTGACGCGAAGGCTTTCCTCCAATCCACTCTGGAAGGACCCAGGACCTATGAGCTTCAGGATGGCGAAGAGAAGAACACGTCGACCGTCACCATTGAAACCCGCTACGTGCCCGTGCCCGTGAAGCTGGAGCCCCGTGAAAGTGTCAACAGTGTGTATTGGTCTACAACCTCTCCTTATCACACATCTAACTTCATATCTCATAGACCAAGGTTTACTGCATGTCACACTTCTCGATGGCCGTGACCTCAGGGCAGCAGATAGGAACGGTAAGCTGAGGCTCACATCTTGGAAACGCTCTTACCAACATGTCAATTCTAGGAAAATCTGACCCTTATGTGGTGTTCGTGCTCAACGGCGACAAGGTATTCAAATCAGAGACCATCAAGAAGACTCTGAACCCGGATTGGAACGAAGACTTCGACATATCTGTGGTAAAACTACCGTTTTGTGAAAAGCCGGGCACTTTACTGAAAGTCCGTCTAGCGGTCGCGAGTTGGCTCGAAGCTCGTTGCGGAAGTTTGTGATTGGGACACTGTCGGTCGACCGGATCCCCTTGGAGACGCACAAATCGACCTTGAGAACCTGGAACCATTTGAGGCCGTGGAACGAACCCTCCCTCTCGTGTTGGAGAAGGAGGGCGCTAAGGGGCGCGTACGAGTGCGGTTACTATTCAAGCCGGAGATCATCGTCAAGACACGGTCGAAGACTTCCACCTTCTCCACTGCAGGACGAGCGATGACACAAATAGGTGGTCTGCCCGTGCAGGCGGGTAAGGGTGTGTTCCATGGTGTCACTGGCGTGTTCAAGAGGGATAAGGACGATGGTCATGCTCCGCCGGTACCTCAAGTGGCCAGCGGGCAGGCATCTCAACCTGTGGGCGCGTCGGGGGCTCCGGCTCCTGGAGCGTTCAATGCTCACGAGAGGCTCAGTTCCGGAGCTTCTGCGTCCAATGAACCTGGGACATTGCGGGTGGTTGTCATTGACGCGAAGGACCTGTCGACTGGTGATGCGAAGCCGTATGCGTCTATCCGTGTAGGCGACAAGGAGATTAAGACCAAGCACGTTGGAAAAACTGCTCAGCCAGAATGGTAAGGATACCAATCTGTGATGCTTCTGCACTGGTTCTCATGCCTTGCGATAGGAACGAAACGCATACCTTCAGCGCCAGTGCTTTGACACCCAAGCTACACGTCTGGATTTACGACCACAAGACGCTCGGCAAAGACAAGTCGTTGGGTAACGGAGAAGTTGATGTAAGGGCGTTCAATTTCCGTTTCAGTGACCTGGAGGCTTATCCGATTATCTTGCGTCTCCACAGATCTGGCGTCATATTTCCCCAGAAACGATCTCGGCTGCCGACGTCAATGTCGAGTTGCAAAATGGGTCGGGTTTGGTCAGATTGAGAGTCGAGTTCGACCCGACAACCAAACGGGCGCGCAGGTCGTCGATATCCTCCAACAATGATAGGAATGGTGGATCAATGATATCACCATCCCGCTTCAGTTTAAGAGGACGTCGTCCTGGAGCCGGAGGAGACAGCGACGACTGAGGAGATTGAAAAGGCTTTGCGCCGTAGTGGCACTATTTCGATTGTTTGCTCCTTTCCATTTCACTGGGACTGTACTCTTCATTTGATTCCCATTTCTGTTTCGTTTGTATGCACTTGCTATCGGACTTCATCCGAACCGTTTCTCTCTCGTCTTCGACATCCATCATCCAGGGATAGCAATCGGGAGGAGGTTCAACATCAAATCTCCTAACTTACGTTTGTTCTAGTCAAACTCTAGCATACCATCTTTTACCCTGTGTAACAGTACTGTGCTTCCAATATCGATCCTCATTTTACTCTACTAAAGCGAACGATGGACAAATGTTCACGTCCAGCACGCCGCGAAAGAACAATCTCGCTGTGCAGACCATATGAAGTGAGCATGCGATTTTGAATCTCAGGGATATTGTTTTGTTTCAACGCAACCAGATAAAACCTCCCCTTTGGTGATAAGAGATCCTGAAAGATTGGTGAATACGCTATGTCGAGCGGCGATGGAGGAGACGTACCTCGACCATGTTCAAGAACTTATTTGTGATCTCCATACCATCGAAACCTCCCGCCCAGGCCCCTGCAATATTAGTGGCGTCCTGCGCGGCGATTGCTTCATTTGTTAATGTAGGCACATAAGGAGGGTTGAAGAGGACGACATCGACAGAGCGGTGAAGGCGTGAGCGTAACGGGTGTGCAAACGACGTATGTATGGGATCGAGGGGTATCTATTAACAAGTAAAACACGCTGGTCAGGCTAGGTAAAGATGAACGAGAGCTCATACATCGCACCTCGTTCTTATCTCCCGTGAGACGAGTACATTTACACGCATGAGGGTTGATATCTGTACAAAGATACACTACAGACACGTTCAGTTTCGTCGAAAAGACGTGTCAATCGCGACTTACACGTCGATGATGAACCCAGTATTTGCCCAATGAAGCTGGAAACGCAGCCCGATCCCGAGCTATAGGTGCACGCTGAGCCCGATGATCATGATGCCGATGGGATGGATTGCTTGCCCAATTTCGAGACAGGTCGAAGGAGAGAGCGCTTTCAATTCATCTGAGTCTTGTTCCAGAGCATCTAGAAGTAAGAACGTGTCCTCTGAGAGTAATTAGATAGGTGATAACAGTATAAGCGAGGCATGAGAATACCTGCAGGCTCGTAAATGAGATCGTAATCTTTGGCTGTAAGGTGCGATATGTCAGGAGTTGGTATCATATCGACCGTGGGAACGTTGAGCAAAATTTTTGGGGATTCTGGCGCAGTGATCGCGTGCCGAAGTCGTTGCTCTGATCCAAAGTCAGTCAGTCACTCTTCCCGTCTGTACCTTTCACACATACTCCCATGGCGGGTGGTCAGTTTACAAGTTTTATTCTCTCAATTCTTAGTATCTAACGTTCCTGTCTCAACAGAAAAGACAAGCTCAGTGGTCGCTCTTCTCTCGAGGGCTCTTCACAGAATTCGCGCTACCCCACCTCGCATCATCACTTCACCCCCCACTCGTAAGTTGGCTATTTTCGATAAGGCGGTTTGGGCCAATCGGTTCTGATATCTCTTGCCTTGTAGAACCTCGCAGAGCTGCCGTAGCAATTCTCATTAGAGTCGTTCCTTCACCATCTTCACCACCACCTCCTGTTGCCAACAATAGTAACCCGCTTTCGCTTTCCGATTTCTTCAAGCTAGAGTGGGTCAATGCTCCAGATGCACGCCCAGAAATACTCTTCCTAGAACGGGATGCGCCCTCCCCTGAAGAAACGGCTGTTATGACGTCTAAAGCTCGCCGCGGGGAAGCCCATGTCGCTTTCCCTGGGGGTAGGACAGAACCAGATGATGAAGGAGGAATGTACACTGGTGCGCGCATACACCAACTTACTCGCCGAGTCTGCCTAACGTCCACATAGCCTTACGACAGACCTGGGAAGAGATTGGTATTGACCTCGCCGAAAAGGATTATATGTGCATAGGTCAACTCGACGACCGCGAAATTACCACCTCTCTCGGGAAACGACTTCTCATGATCCTTTCACCCTTTGTATTCTTACAAATAACACCACAAGCTCCTCCACCTGATCCCGTTCCTTCGACAACTCTTCATTGGACTCCGCTATCCTCACTCGTTTCTCCCCAAACCCCGCCAAAATGGTCAAGAGTTGCTGTAGATGCAGCCTCGCGGCTTGCACCAAAGCACTCCGTCGCCCTCAAACTCCTTGTTCGCCTTCTCATTGGAAGCATGGAATTCCCCGCCATCGTCATTCAACCTTCCGCTTCCCTGCCTCCCGCTGCCCAAGAAAAGCGTGACGTTCTCAAACTTTGGGGTTTGTCTCTCGGGATGACTCTCGACCTGATGTCGTACATGATCATCCCCCTGAGTGAAATTCAGAGCTACCGAGATGCGAAGTCAACGGATTCGAGGGCTACTTCTCCGTTGAGCTCGGTCATGCAGTTGCCCTATCACAGCCCCGAATCCCTACGCATGGAAGTGGTCGCACCCAGTCTCGCCAGTGTGTTCCCGCGGTTCTCCTACCCAGACGTCAACTTCTGGATTTGGTAAGCCCAGTATAAGCCCAGCTCAGGTACTCTTTGCTGATATAAGGATTCTAGGGTATTCGGTAAACGCTATCGAGAGGTCGTGAGGGGCTGGGAGTCCAGCATACGGTCTGCGGGTGTCAACGACCGGAGGTGAGCCGCGTTCCCGGCAATGCTCATTACATGCGCTAATTTTAGCCCTGCATTGCAGAATAAACTGGTCCGGACAAGCTCTCAGCACGTTCTACGCCTCTGTTAGAAAGGCGTTGGTCGTCGTTATCGTCGCCCGCGCATTAAGCATCATCTTCGGTCTAGCCTTGGCTGGGTGGTGGATATTTGCCTCATGACCCAGCAATCTCGACCTCTGGACTCGGACTCTATGATTAGGACCCTCTACTTTATTCGCTATTGTACACGGTTGATTTGGTATGATGGTTGTTAGACGGTTTTCTTCCTTCCTCCCTTGTTTCCTCAACACAGTTTGGCCTTCATGTATCTTTGTATCATTGCAGTACGAACCCCTACACGACAGACAAGCGACACTACATTTCAGCTTCCATGCCTAGTCCCACCCCCCCACGACGTGTTGTCCTCACCATTTTGGATGATATACAAGTTGTTATCACTGTGGCGGCCGTGGGCCCATCAGAAGGGTCCATCCTTCGAAGTTGCTGTTGGGTCTAGAGTGAAAGTGGGTAAGTTGCGTATTCAGTATGCCGAAACTTCTCAAGAAAAAGGGTGAAAAGACAACCTCAACCCATACAAGTACACATTACGACCCAAATAGTCCGACCTGCGGCACCACTGTAAACTAGACGGCTCTTTTTGGAACAGCATAGCGTCTTGTTCCCTCCGTCTACGATAAGCTCGATGAATTTGAGCGCGTAGTTCTTCAGACCACGCCCTAAACTCCGACCGACTGATGATAGCCTCGAAATTTTGATGTATACATTGGAAGATGTCGTCCACGATGACTCCCTCTTGTCCTGGTCTGTTCTTTACGATGACCGGCCACGGTAAAGGGAGATCCCTCGCCCACCACCCATAGGGGTCATTCGCGAACGCAAGGCCATTAAAATACATATGCGAAAGGAAAGGAAAGGTCGCCGGTTGAAGAAAATCAGGTTGTCGTAGGGGGGACGTCCGTCCATTCGGTCCCGTATAAAAGAACACCGTATCAGGCGGGTGAGTGACGCTCCATTCAATGGTAGGCGTATGGGTGAGTGGGTCAAGGAGAGTTAGGATCGGGTTGAGTTGACATTCCCAGGGGAATTTGCCTTGTGAGAGCGGATCGAGAGGTTTCCAGCGAGTGGGGCGGGGTGGGAGGGAGAGGAGTTTTTGACCGCGACGCCAACGTTCCGGGTGTTCGCATTCGAAGGGGTCGTCGTTGGGTTGATCTGGGCTGTGGATGAAGGTACGAAACGGAATAGTTTAGCCTTTGGGAGTGTTGGATTGAAAAACTTTGGACTCTCACCGGCGTAAGGATTCGAACATTGCTTGTGCGTCAAGCATAGGGTATTTTCGAGGTTCTATGGCTGGAAATTTCCGAATGAAATAGATCCGAATAGGTAAGTACTTCAATTGAACACTCACAGTGATTCTTGACGAAGACCTTGTTCACGAATGGACATGCGTAGTAACCCCAAGCTTTCCAATCCGATAACGGAACTATATCCACAGGATCAGTCGCAGGGAACGGGCCCTTCCAACCCGTGAACATCTTGGGAGCAGGAGGTTGAAAGCGTTGCGCGGTGGTGGCGTTCGAATTTCGAGGAGTATTCATCCGAAACGTTCTCCTCAAAACCCGAGATATCCAGGAACGTTTCCGATTCTTCTTTATTTGCCTGCTCGTCGCACTCCCCGTAGAGCTTCCCATAGAACCGTTGGTGTGCGGCAGCCTAGGAGACGAGATTCCCCCCAAATAAGACGAACCAGAAGTCGACGTCGACGTATCCAAGCTATAACACTGGGAGGGGATCTTCACAGCCATCGCAGCTTCATCTTCATCGTCGAGCTCCCTCGGTAACACAACAGGTGATGGGACCCAAGGAGCACTGAGATCGTCTATGTGGCGATAGTAACATCCATGGATCAAGAAGTTGTCGTATAGATTTCCGTTTGGCAGTGGCATGACCTCCTTCAAAAACACAGAAAACTCGTCGATGATAGAGATGATAGAAGCTGGAGAACGCCCATTTGATTGAGACGGTGGTCGTTTGTCAACGAGTTGCGCTCGTGCGCGACTAGGTGCCGCATGCTTGCCTCGTGGTCCATAATTGGAGCGGGAAATGGGCGCTAAAAGACATGACGGCGCATGACCGCGTTTGACTCACCCTTGAGTAGGCGCCCATAGTGTAGCGGATCCAAAAGTGGCTGCAAGTATTGTATGCGAATGGGACGTCCTGCCGGTAATATAGAGCCCTTATTACCGGGGGTTGTAGTTACTAGTACGCAAAGGTCAGGAAACTACCCTCCGATGGCGAGCTAGCGACGGCCCATAGGTCACGCTCTGGCAGTCCTCGGTGGCTCAGTCGGAGTCCGATGAGATTAAGAGAAAGGTACCAGAGTCAACCATTCGAATCGTTCTCCACTTCTTTACACCATACGGTGCGTCCAGTGAGGTCGAACAGCTCATAGATTAGCAGAAAATCCTATATTACAGTACGCCTTTCGCTGGTTCCACGACCGAGGGGAAAAGGTTCCTTTGATCTATGCAAAAGATACCCGACATTCAGCAGGTATACTGCCGTTATATCTCGCTGCCCGCTTCTGATATCCATCATAAAGTCTTCGGCCAACTTGGGATGCTGTGGGTGTACTCTGTCGATGAAAATTTGAAACCATGACCTCCAAGTTCACTAACGAAGGTGTTGCAAAAGGACTTGCCTTGGAGGAGGGTTGTGTGCTTCCCACTGGTTTTGACTTGGTCTTCGAGCTAGTAGCAATCTATTACATAAGAGTGAGGATCACCGTGAAGACGTAGAGGGAGGGACTCGGCTGACATTCTTCATGGTATCAGCCGCCTTCCTCCGGAGCGACCATTTCGAGTCTTGGAAAGGGTTTGGATGGGATTGGTCGCCTTGGTGCATGTTCTTTACAAGAGCAGTTAGTAGACTGCGACTGAGAGGGTCCGATGCTCTCACTGTGGTAAGTGTTTGTATCGGCAGCACGATGGTTGAGAGTAAATATGAAGGTTAACGACGTTTGGTTTGAGGGTCCGCAAGCACCTAATAGGACAGTGTGCCTTAATACAAGGAGTCCAGATAGATAAGCGTGCGAGGGTCTAAGTCGTCAATGAGAAAGTTCAAGAGAGGTCCTACGGAACCTATAACGAAGAAGGTGTTGTCCTTTTTATACCATCCCACTAGAAAAAATGTTTGAGGGTAATTACGCTGAAGTTCTTCGATGACATCGCGGCACCACAAGCGATGCGTATATTCTGGAAAGCGCGTGGGTTTCTTTAGATACCTTGAGAGATTATTTTCAGCGATTGGGTAGGATGGAGAGGGGATACCCACGAAAGACCCATGGCTCTGGAGAAGCATAATTGATGCCGCCTGGGATTCCGTCTCTTTGGTTTCGCAGTTCGCTCCGGTTTGCTCCCCCATTCACCCTAATACGTACCCAAGCCTCTCACCCTCGGCTCCCCGGAGAGGGAGTCAGGTTGATCAACATTGTAGGCGACTATTCGCGTCGTGACGATCGCCACTACATCAATCCATTCAAGTCAAACGTTTACACAGCTTCAGTGTTCGAGCCAGTTAGAAAATAGAGTGGGACGAACTGAATTTCCATGATCGGCGCTGATATTCACACCGACGTGAACATTCTGTTCTATTCAGGTTGAATCATGCTCCGAATGACGTGAAGGAGGTATCGGCCGAAGGTGTAGAATCAAAGAGGATATGATATGTGATGCCTGCATGAGTCGCCAGCATCGTTCAGAGATAGCATGCAGGGAAAATGGTGTGATAGGCTTTGCATGTGAATCGGCCGAACAGGTTCGGGAGAGCTCACAAACATAGGGACGTGCAGGGATGTGCATGTCCTGCATGTCCTGGGACTTTTTGTTTATTGTTATATCTCCCCCAAATCCGTATCAACTTCAGCAGGAGGACGGTGAGCGGCCAGAAGGCGTCTGTAAGCAGAAAAGGGCTTCGTACCTGCTGGGACGCCAGATCTGAGGAAGGCTGGCAAGACGACGGGTAACTCCATTCCTTTGTGGCGAACTCGAGGCAGTAATGATAGATCCACTGGATGGCACCAACCGAAATTCCGAAGAAACGACGGAGGGCAAGTCCGAAATTCGATCGAGGACGAGTAAGAACTCGGCAAGATAGACTTTGGTACCTGCGCCAGTCGGTCGGAAGCAACTCCGAAGAAACGTTTAATTAATAGCATTTGTAGGGAGCATCTTGTCGCTCGTGAGACCTTCTTGAAGAATGGAGCCAGAGAAGCGCATCTCCGAGGATACACTCGAAACGCGAGTTTTCCCCAATCAGCCCGAAATGCACTGTCGAGTCCTGAACAAGGTCCTGACCCAATGTTCTGGTGCGCTTCAAAGATACAGAAGCACCGTATCGTCGATGTTCGAAGCAATTTAGCAATCTATGCACCAGCTTTGTTGGCGGAGATCCTGTGAGATTTCTTCCAGAGCGGGACTCCGGTTGAGAAAGCTTGCATCTTCGGCCTTTAGATATCGGTTCGTAACTCCGTTGTACCGAGGCGTTTGCGATCTTTCATTAAACAGCAATGAACCAACTCGCAGAGGTAGTCCCTGCAACTCCATGATCAATGCACCGGGGACAATACGTTGCATGTGCACTCGGACTTTTCCTTGACGTGAAGTGGAATCTTGGCTTGTGGTTGTCAGTAAGAACATCATTCTAGATGCTCATGAATACAGAGTTGTGTCGATTCCGATGACGGGTTGTGTATACAACTTGACTCGGAGCCCTGAAGTCGATCAGAAACCGTATTGACAAGACGGCATGAAAGAGGTCCTTCAAGTAGAAGATGCTGTGATCTAGGATAGAGGTACTTGTGACTCCAGTGAAGAACGCACCGGAGGCAATCCGTTGCTTGTACACCCGGGCTTTTCCGTGGCTTGGGGGAGAATTCTGACTTGTGGTCAGTACGTCTCAGTCTGTTCGTGAGCACAGATTGCTGTCGGTTCCGATAACGATCTGAAGTATACGACCTGACCCAGAACCCTTGAGTTGGATCGAAATGCGTTGTTCGCGGTGGAGAGAGGCCATGAAAGAGGTCCTTCGAGTAGGTGGTGTTGAATGATAGGAAACTGTGTGCCAACAGCCTAGATTTTGCTCGTAGTTGCCCCCATAAGCAAAAGTTTGCCTTAATTCAGGACTTGGGATCGGTCTGGGGATCGAGAGTGCGATGTGAATTTCGAAGGCTGCGCTGCCCAATTCGGAACAGAAACTTCCCACGAAAATTGACGTGTATAAAATCAAATTTCTTGGGACTTTTTGGTTCATTTTCCGACCCTCACCACAGCTGTCGCGCATGCTCAGCAACTCTTTTCGGCTTATCGATCAGGGTATGGACTGGCGAGAGAAGATGGAAACTCTGTTGGACTCAATTAAGCCGGAGCGTCTTCCAGCTTCGCAACTAGCTCTCGGGCTGGGATGGAAGATGCTTGACTATGCGGTTCAGACATGCCATTGTACGAATATACGAAGGAACGATAAACGAAGATTTGAACATACAAGCTACAGTTACACATAGTTGCCCGATGGACTGTCATCCCTGTGACTACCTCTCACATTTTCGCAACAATGCAACCACTCTGTGATCTCTCGTTCACCGTATCTTGCCCTTGGGAGACCAGACACGACGATCTTGAGTATCTACCGCCCGACTTCAACATGACGGCGCACCCATTCGTTTTATCCAATGATTCAAGCAACGAATAATATATGCACCTAGATAGTCGTACTAACAGCCCGAAATACTACTGTACACGTCGTATTCGTAGATAAATCCCCAATATAACAGCACTTCGTATCATTATTCAACGTCGTCGTCTCATCATAACCGTGCTGAACAGCAAGAAAGTCAAAGTGGTCAAGTATTCCATAACAAGTCCCATAACGAGGTATGGAATGTAATCTCCGCTGACCGAGTTGAACTGGGCCAGCGTAGGGTTTGAAGAGAGAGCACCACCGAATTGATCAGAGGAGGACCAAGCATCTAGGATAGCATACGCCACGCGCACGCCGAGGAAAAGCAACCCGAGCATTACACCGACCAATAGCTAAAGAGAGAGTTCAAGTTGATGTGACGAATGAAAACGTTGATTTTGAACTTGAGCACGTACACGCTTCCTATGTCGTTTCAGATGGTGTCGATAGGTCCAGCATTTGCCCGTAATCAAGAGCAGTAAAACATATGAACCGGCGTAGAACCCTGCAGCAACACGCCGTAGGATGAGTCCTGCATCGGCACCAGAGGCAAGGTGAGATCCTAGGATGTTTCCTGCGATGCTGAGGGCCATCGCAATGATGGGGAATAGAGCAAAGCCACGGAAATATCGAGACATTGCACGGTATTCGCTGTATTGGTGTTGTCCACTAAAGTGGGTGTGAGTATGGCTCGAATCGCAGAATGAAGGATACCACGTACGCCAGTCCCAGAAATCCAATTGTAGAAAGAAATAATAGGGCCAATCCAGCAGAGAAGAGTATAATCTCAGCAATAAACATGTCCGCATGCATCGAAGGACTGGTGTTCGTATCTCTCACGAGAGTTAGAGCACCAGCG
>JANHQD010001047.1:0-51167 GCA_024721195.1 Marasmius sp. AFHP31
TGTGCTTCCTCACTGACCGCTGCTCCTCAGATGGGTTGTCGGTGTTACTACAGTATGGAGCGGGCTATCCTACATCTTCTCAAAGGACGCAGTGCGAATCGTTTCCCAGCGTCAGAAAAACGATAAATGAGAGTTGAGTATGGAACCGAAAAATAACATTGTCATACGGTAGATATTATACACTGTACATAATCTTGATCATAGTGGCACAACAGGGAAACTTGGATAATGGGTCTATGTGTAGATACGAGAAAAAATGTCCAAGATGCGACAGCGAACAACGAACAGACAACGAAATGGGCCGGAGATCATGATGTAGGAGCTGCATTTGCACGTCTTTGGCGAACCTCCTGCAGTGCCGCAGCTATTGCTTGTTTTGAGGCACTGTGCGCCCGCCACTCGTGGCTGAACCGTGCCACCCGGTTCAGGAAAAGGACAGAAAGCGCTACGGTTTTGAGCTTCTTCTGCTTCTTGTGCTGAGGTGGTGGAAGTACGGGGAACCCAATCTTCGCTATAGCAGCGCAGATGGTTTGCTCGCTGTCAGACAAGGGTTAGTCGTCGCTCTTTCATCACCCCACAAGTCGAAGACATGCCTTTTCTCGAACTTTGCAAGCAGAACCAACAAGTACTGCTTCTGGTACGCCAGGTCAAATCGTAACATCGACTCCCGGGTGAATTTGGCCTTTAGGTATCGAATTTGCACGATGAGCCCTTTGCACTCTTTATTGTGCTGCAGTTTCAGGCTTGTCAACTGAGTGTCATCCCTGCCAAAACATCCTAGGTCAGAATCCAAGTTCTGGGTTCCAAAGCGGGGAACGTACATTGCACATGTATGATTCCTCAGTTCGTTCCTGGCCAGGACCACCTTGGTTTTCTGCTCGTCGAGCTGTTCCCCAAGAAGCTTAACCTGCGTCTGCAATTGCTTCTTCACCCGCTCGGCCTTAGCAGTTTCGTCCCTATGCCTGACCTCCAACTTCTCCTTCTCCGCGCGCAAGAGCTTCAAATCTCGGCCAAAGGCTTCAGCATCTCTCTTCACCCGCCTGAGATCTGACTCTAACGTAGCGACCGTTTGTGCGACACCGTTACTCTCGGCAGTCAACCTCTCCTTCTCCGCTTCCGCACGATGGAGCTCTTCCGCTCGATCCGAGAGTGCCTTTCTCAACTCGTCGATTTCGCCCATATGGAGATCAAGTTGATGGCGACGGTTCTCGTGTGTTTGTTTCGTTGAGGCTTCTTGTTCGCGAAGACGTTGCGCTTGCTGCATAGTAGAAGTCTATCATCAGAATGTCCAGTCCACAAAAGGACTTCCACTCGTACCTCGGAGATCTTCGTAAACTTCTTCTGGAGCTCTTTGTGTTCTACCACCAACAAAGCGCGTTCCTCTCGCAGCTGCTCCATAGTCTCGGTGTTTTCCTTGACCTTGTTCTCAAGCAGCCGGACTTTTTGCTCCGCAGTAGAGTGTACTAGGCATCGGGTATTCGTTACTCATACCTCAGAATTATTTTTGGAAAGGAGGACTCACAGCGAAGTTCATTTTCCATCTCTCGGTTCTCCTTCTTGAAGTTCTGCATTTGTTGCTTGACATCGTCCATATCCTACGTCAGGAGGAGTGTGAGAAATATACCCCACGATACGAACGCGCAAAAACTTACGGATTGAGTCCTCTGTAGCTGGAGCAATACTTCATCCTTTTCTTTGGCTACGCGGTTCTGCTCAGCGTTCATACTACGAATGCGCGCTCGTTCGATCTTCAGGTTTTCTTCCAAGCTTGAGATGGTCTGCTTGGCCTTGTCCAGTTCCTACAGAATTAGAGTCAGAATTCATCGCGGAATAAATGGAACGGAATTGGTTTTACCGTTCGGAGGTCCTGACGGAGGTTTGAATCGACCTTCTGCAGCTCCGATGCCTTATTGAACTCTTCCCTTGTTTCCCGGACTTGTTTGTTCAGGCGGTTGGCAGCATCTTGAAGAACCACTTTTTCGCCTTCGAGTTGGCGTCTCTCCTTGTCCCATTGATTCTTCAAGTCCGCCAGCTGAGCATTGACAGACTGAAGGTTGGCTTTGAGAGCTTCGCTCGTCCTCGTAGGAGGAGTAGGAGGTTCACTTGGCAGATCGTCTTTGGAGCCGTTAAAGAAGCTAGATGGTAGCTGCTGAGCTTGTGTGAAGGTGAAATTATGGGGGTTGGAGTCTTACCTCTCGTCAGATACATGGCTTAGGCTTCGCACGTCGACCTTGGTCAGACATTTCTTGCAACGAGCTCGCTCGAGGCGATGCAGACGGCGTTCCTCGCCACGCTTGAGTCTGGCGAGCTCATCCTCCAGAGCTTGGATACGTGATCGCGCTTGCTCGAGCTTCTTGGTCAAGCCAACGACGCCGAGACCGGCATCCTCAAGTCGATCGAGTTTGTCGTCGATGCTCTCGTTTGCCAGGTCCAATTCGCGTTGTAGTCGAGAGAGCTCTGCCACGAGGGGAGCAACAGAGGAGTCAGCTGCGAAAGTATTGTTGAGCCAGGACATCTATCGCAAATTTTCAGCGTCTGCAAAAGGGCACGGCGATTGAGACTTACGTCTCGAAGGGGCCCGCCGGGTGTTTTGGGCGTGCGCAGAGACATAGCGAGCGCTTGTCTGTGAATCGGAGAGATATTACTGTGGTTCGCGAATCTTCCAGGAGTATTCATAGTGATGTCGGCTATCGAGACTCGCATCGTCTTTATCCTTTCGGCCAATGCCTCGTTCTCCTTCTCCAGCATCTCAATTCTGACGTCTTTGGCCTTGTCCATGGCCTTACGAGCGGGGGACTGATTCAAGATTGTGTTGAGTTTTGCGATTTCCTTGTTTGCACCATCCAGCTCCTCCTCGAGCGCCTCGATCTCTGCTGCTGCTGCCGCTGCCGCCGCGTCTGGAGCTGAAGAGCGCGAAAGATCCATCGAACGAGAGCTCAACTCTTTCTGACGTTCTTTGTCCTGCTCCAGTGTCGCGATGCGACCCCGCAGTTCGGCCATTTCATCCTCATCAGCCTCTACCTTCGTCTCAGCGGCCTCTAATGCCTCCTCCAGTTGCCTCGCAAGCTCCTTTGTCGAGTCTCGTTCTTTGATCGCACTTTCCAATTGATCCTCCGTATCCTGAATCGTTAAATTCAATCGGTTGATCTCTTCGGACGCTTCGTTGAGTTCGCGATCCTTCTCCTCGATCTGCTCGACAGCCATCGCCGCACTTTCCTCGAGCTCGTGAGCGTAGGCCTTAGTACCCTTCAACTCCTCCTCCATCCTCATGTTCAAATCCTCCAAATGCCTGACCTCGACCTTCTTAGCCTCTACTTCTCTGCCGACCTCGTCCAGCTGGGACTCAGCCCTCTTACGTTCTGCAACGCTCTCGTCCTTTAGAGCCTCCAGATCCCGGACCTTTTGTTCCATCTTCTCAACTCTCTCATCAGCCTCAGCCAGAAGTACTTCAACTTCTTCCACCCGCCCATTCGCCCTTCGCAGTTGTCCCATGAGACGGCTCAATCTTTCGTTGGCTTCTCGCAATTCGCCACCAAGTTCCGCACCCGCGTCCAAAGCCTCTGCAGCTTTCTTCTCTCGCTCGAGAGCTTCATCTCGCTCGGCGACTGCGTCAGCCATACGTTTCTCCATCTCGACCTGGGATTTACGCGCACGACTCTCCGACTCCTCAAGTTTCCTCTCAAGGTCTTGAACGATCGATTCTACACCTCGTTCAACCTCCCCCATGCGTTCTTTCCACCGTTCCTTATCTCTAGCACGTTCTCGCACTTCATCCTCCAGTACACGCGCCATCTCCTCATTCTGCTTCGCAAGAGCTTCCCGGTCGTCGGCGAGAGCTTCGTTGTCCTTCCTGGCATCCTCGATCATTTGCTCAATCTCCTCCTTCTCCGCAGCGAAACCTGCACGTTCGACTTCAACCGCACGTTCAAGAACACTCTTCTCCAGGGCCCGTGAGTCGATCTCTGCCTTGAAAGCGTCGATGATTGCTTCGAGTTCTGCCTTCTCTTCCGACCACGCTGCATAGTTCCGTTCCTCGTCTTCCCTCTCTTCTTCCTCCAGTACGTCGCCAAGAGCCGATCCCGCACTGACTCTCCGATTGGCACCACTGGAGCGGCGGCGCGACCGGATGCTCGAGGAAGACACAGAAATGGAGGCAGAGCCGGAGACAGAAACATCGCCGTTGGATCCAGGGGAACTTCCTTTCGCTTCGAGCTTCCGCAGTCGATCCACAAGTTTCTCATTCTCTTCCTGAAGTCTCCGGTTGAGACCGTGTAGGTAGTTGTTCAATTTATTGGCATTGAATCTCCCAACACCGTGAGAAGTTGTTCCCGTACGACCACCGAATCCAAGGGCAGGGTCAAAAGAGGTATTAGCTCGAGGATGAGCTGTCAAGTCATGCGAAGACGCAGTTGAAACGAAGGAAGCATCGGTGGCGGCTGGTGCAAGATAAGGTGATGCTCTGCTGAAGGGGGAAGGAATCTTTCCAGGAATAGGAGCAGGGGTTTCCCAGGGAAGAGGGGCACGTCCCTCCGTGGCCGCATTGCCAGAAGCCTCCTTCTGAACATCTGACGCAGAGTCCGAACGGGGTGAACTAGATTCAGCGTCATTTGCGCCTTCAGATGCGGAGCTTAAATCCACGGTATGAGCCTGAGACAGAGGATGCGATCCTTTGAGAAACCTCGGGCGAGGTGTCGCGCCTGCAAAGGCGGTTCGGAGCCCGGGGGTGGCTGACGGCTTTGGAGGGATAGGTGTACCGGGGCCGGGCGTTTCCTCACTGAACCTCACGACGGTTCTATTGCCACCAGGAGCAGGAGTTTCAAGTTCAAGTGCAACGGACCCGATAGACTCTCTCCCCCGATTCTGGAGCAATTTCTGCTCGAACTTCCCCGGACCTTGTTGGTCAGCTCGCTTTGGATGGGGTGTAGGTAGTTTGTTGAACTTCGGCCGAGGTCGTGCTGTTGAGTGTATAACTGACAGGAGAAAAGACTTGCGGCGAGTGTGCGGCGTCAACAACTCATCTTCTACATCGCCTCGATCCTGATCCACAGTTTCATGATGGTGATCTTCGTCTTCCCGAGAGGGTGGTATTTGGGTCTTTTCCCACTCATCGGTAGACGGAACATCTTCCTGCCCCTCCTCATCCGATATCCCCGTTTCAACCGTGTCACCTTCATCATCTGCTCTTTGTTTCACACTTCCTACCCTCGGCCTCGGGGTATCCTGAGAATTGCTGGATGTGTTGGATTGCGCGAATCTGGGCCGAGGAAGTGCAGGAGTGGGCGTTGCGAGTGAAAGTGAGGCCGAGGAGAAGGCACTAAGTTCATCTCGCAAGCCACTAAACCCTCCCATACCACCCCGCGGTGACGCGGTCGCCGGTCGTTGAGGATAAGGCGTGGCACCTTCACCCTCCGAGGAAGTGAACGTGGGTTCCCGTGAGGACTCTTCCTGTTCCCCGTCACGAGAGACGGAAATGTCTGTCACGGTCTGAGGCTCATCGTTGTCAAATCTTCGAACAGGTGATATGTGGGCGTCAGTGATGTCCATTGATGCAGTGTCATTTGCCTCGCGAGTGCTCCTGTACGAGATGTTGGTCCGCTCGCCTTGCTGCAATTGAGGGCTGGCATACCTGGGCTCATGAACTGCCGGCGAGTTTGTGTTTGAGCGAGGGAGTGGTATTGAAGCAGGCTGAAAACGCGAGGGTGAAACGGATCGATTACTCGACTCTGAGGGAGATCCGATGGAATTGGCTCGCAGAGACCGCCCTGACCTGTGGCTTTGCGGGGTGGAATGGGTAGGTGAAGATGCGGGAGAAAGTGTCGTGCGGGTGAGTGAAGGTGTACGTGTGCGTTCGAGTGCTGGTCGACGAGTCACGATATTGCGAAATTTGTCTTTGCTGAAAGGAGATGGCTGGAACGAGAAGGTTAGTCTGTGCTGGGACCCAAAACTCTACGACACACCTTGGGCTCCGATTTTAAGCTGACTTCATAGTCAAAGTATTTTGTCTTGTTGCCTGGCGTCTCCCCGGGTGGTTCTACAGCCGCCGAAAACGGCGAGCTCGCTCTGCTCACGGAGTCTAAGGCATCGCTGAGGTCATTTGTGGTGTCCAAGTCGATATCTGAGCCTTGTACTGCAGCGTCAGGTAACGAGGGGATAGCACTGATATCGAATGATTCAAGTTCCGGTGCACCTTGACCATTCTTCGATGCCAGAGATACGCCCGAGATGCTGCTAAACCGTGACCGGGCGGCTGAAGACCTGCTCGAGCGAGCTATTGAATTGGCAAAACGAGCGGCACTCCCAGTGTTGGATGAGGCCCCCATCGAGCCCATGCTAGCGCCCCCACGAAACGTTCGAGTTGAGTGATGTGATGATACGGCGGGTGTAGAGTGAACGGGTGATGCGATATTATTGACACTGTCTTCGCTGTCACCAATGCTGAGCGAGGATTCTTGTATGTTGATGTCGTCGTTGGAGTCGTCCATTGGGGGTAGGGAAGGCAGTGAGGGCATGTCTCTGTCATCGTCTGCTTCTATTCGACGCCATATCCGCGATGGCGATTCCAACATCAAAGCCATGGTCGTCGTTGGCGTCGGTGAGCACGAGGTATTGGGGGAACGAGCGTTACGCGAGGGTTGTTGAACACTGCAAATCCACGTGATCGCGCAAACAAACGCGTTGTTGATCCGGCGTTTAAGGGCGCTTATATCCTCTTTGCAGTCCACCACCATCATGATCGACATCCCCTACAAGGTTCAATGTCCCGTTTGCCTGGAGTCTTTCCGACTCCCTACTAAAAAGGAGGATGACTATGTTATACTTCCGTGTCGTAAGCCTCCGCTTTATTGTTATGCCTCCCGAGGTTGACTGTTTCTTTTCCAAGTCCATGGATCGTGTCGTACCTGTCTCGATGCAATATTCAGCCGCTCCCGGAACCCCACAGAGGCAAACTGCCCAACGTGCCGTCAGACATTCAAACGTGATGCGGCTCATCACCTGTACCTGAATTTCGAACGAAGTGTTATTGCTTCCACAATCACCACTGTCGAGGGATTGGGCGAAATGGACGCAAAATCCAAGTTGATCAGCGTCAGAACTGCTGGGGAACGCGTTAAGAGGGCTTCAGAACAGCTTCAGTGTCATGATACGGAGGTCGCGGTACGTGACGCTGCCCTCGGACGCGTAATTTGCACTGATATCTCCCGGTAGACGTCTCTCATCCAAGCCGTAGAGGAATTCAAAGACAGGATCGTTCCTGTTTTTGAAAGACAACAGTATGACGCGGAGGAACTGTCACGGCTTCGCGAAGAACTGCGGGTCGCCAACCTACAAATTGCACGGTCGAAGTTGGTCACCTCGCAGCTCACGCAGAAGGACGAGAAGATTCAGGCCCTTCAAAAGGATCTCCATGAAGCCGAACAAGCTCGTCTAGAAGCCATCAGCATGTCTCGAGGTGCTGGCGAGAGGATTAGACGTCTTCAAGAAGAGAATGGAAGTCTTTCCAGCACGAGGATCGAGTCGAATGCCGAAATTAGTCGCCTGAAAGGAATACTGGAGGAGCACGGGAAAACTGTTTGTGTCACCCTCACGTCCACTTCTGGTCACTTGTTTACTCCTTGCCTTGCAGAGTCGATCTTACAAGGCCAAAATTAGAGGACTCAAGGAGGAGAACCATCGACTTGAGGCGCGGCTCAGCCTGGCTCAAGAGAGCGTCATGTTAGATCGAGACGAATCTTTGGTACTTGAGAGTAACCGGCAGGTTACCCTCCAAGAGGTGTGTTCATATTTTTGCCGGCACGGATTTTGCAACCTCATTCATGCGTCCAGACCCAAATTGGTTTGAAGACCCCCTCCCCCTCTCCGCCGTCGCCGAACGATGTCCTTAGCCAGTCGCCGCCCTTTAACAAGGAAAATGTTCACTCAACATCGAACTCTTCCTTTGTCTATGAAGGTTTACCCCCTCTAGGATTCAAGTCAGACTGGACGGTCGGCGGCGGTGCTACAAGCACTGCTACCAATCCTCTCAAGCGAAAGGTGTCGAGCACCGTAGGACGGCTAGCTAACGGTATTACCCTGGATAGGAAGGGTCAACCAGTGGGATCGGTGCAGTTGGGTCCGAAACGCTCTCGAAAGGCGCCATGAACCTCTTCGTCAGCCCATTTTGAAGGTCTACTAGCACCCATCATACCCATGCCCCCACGTATCCTCACATACCCTGCGCATGTATACCTGAAACCTGAACGTGGTAAACAAAATTCTTGAATGAACTGTGTCGGCAATTGGCGATCCGCGATGCGTCGCGACTCTCCAGACTCCCAGGCACCCCGGAAATTCACTCCTCCAAAATTGACACTGATTGAGTTGTTTTTAACCTGGTTCATTGACAGTTCAATACTGCCCGCTTGATCTGCATGCCGATTACTTCTCGATTGAACTCTGTCTAGTAAAATGTCGATAGATGCACACCTTGAAAACTTGAATTGCCCCCTGTTGTAGTTCCGTCCCACCAGGAACGAGGTGTTGGCCGATCTGCTGCCGTTGCGGCTAAGACTAACCTATTTGTTATTCGGATATTTAGCGAGACTGCGGCTTTCTCTCAACCTCACTCTGGGTACGGTGGAAATCTGTGCCCGTCGTAGTCCCGTCGTTGAAGAGCTGTCGCTCACCAAAGCTAATGGTTTGGCCTCCTACCATTCCAAAGCGATGGTTTGGGAAGGCTACCACTGGATCTGCCTCCATCAAGGGTGTTGAGATGGATAGCAAGATTCCGAAAACATCAACTTTGGACAACGATTCTCCTCAATTTTATACTGCAAGCACGTCCATTGTCGGCCTTCCCCAACCAGTCACTCATTCACGAAGTAAAAGGGGCAAAACTCGACACTTGCAGCCGACGAAGCTCGACCTTGAGGAACCATCATCCAGGTCTTCTATATGGACGCGAATAACGGAGGGTGTATCGCGGTCTACTCGACCTTCTACCGCTACAACGACAACCAGAGCCAATAGTGAAGCCATCGAGAGAAGGGGCAAATCTTCTGACGAACTTCATGGCGACTTGGACTACGGAAGCGATGAGATTGACGAGGTAGTGGTTGACCGACTTTGGTCCCAACCAATATCCGTTCAGTCTTCAACATACGGCGATGAGTCCAGCGCTGACTCCGAGTCAACCCACAAAAGCATCCCAGGAGGTCACGAAGAGCCTTGGATGGCATCGTACAATCCCTTGACGCTCCTACGTTGGCGTATATGGCCCTCAATTCGACATTTCTTTTCCCCTCGCTTCAATGATCCAAGGGTGGAGAACGAGTTCCAGAACGAGGATTGGCTGCAGTCGAAGAGGCCTGCGCTCGTTTCATCGATGTTCTTTATTGTGAACTGGATTTTGGGGGTGACGTTAATTCAATCACCGGTGGTATTGGGGGATGAGGTGCGTCTGTCTGTACTCAATTGCGCAGCCAATCATCTCACTCACTCCTGTAAACCACAGATATACTATTACGGGGTAAGAAAGTAATCGCGATGCCTCCACCAGTCTTGTTCACGCATTCACAGTTGGGACCCGTTCTCTCCATTCCACTTGTTTTGATGTGCGCTTACAACTGGCCACGAGACCGCTCTATGGTTTACCAGTGTTTTCTATGCGTATCCGCGTGGTCATGGTCCGTTCAATGGAACTTGGCACCGAATCGATTCAACTGACAACGTTATCTTTAGGTCGTTCTATCAAGTTGTCTTCGCGAGCTTGTGCGGTTATGGTGGAGGGGAGATCGTGTTCACATGTGGAACAAAAGACTTTCTCAACACGTTTTAGTCAGTCTCTGCTTTTGATGCTTTGGTATCGACGAACTAACTCTCACGAAAGCTACACCACGGCCCTCCAAACAGTCGCTCTTTTTGGAACGAACCTCAAACGTCTTCCCGCGTTGCTCGGAGCTGTCGCGTTTTTTGTCATGTGTGCAATCCTTAGACCCAAGATCCCGGAAAAGGCGACTGACCATCACTATAGAGCCTCTGTTTTGATTATACCTTCCCGCGACAACTGGTATCGGTGTACGTCTGAGAGCCCATTTGTGCATCATACCGACTAAATGGGAGTCCCACAGATATCATCAATTTCATCGTGTTCGAAGGCTTCCTTCTCTATGTGCATTACAAGCGCGAAATGGTAAGTACAATACTTTCTCTGCGTCTTCCGTACTCATCCATTCCAGAATTACCGGCGGGTTTTCGACTTGAGACTCGAGTTGAAATACCAGTTCGAAAGGACGAGGAAGGCTCAAATGAACGAGCGCAAGGCAGCTGACTCAAAGTACCGTTTGACCTCGTATGTTGCCGTACTTCATACCTCCGTATTGCTGGCACTCACCTTTCCCTTCGCTAAGTTATGTTTTTCATGAAGTCAGAGTCCCCTTGAATACTGCGTGTAAGCTCTTACTCTCTGAATTGGTTTCAAGTAACCTGATCATGTTTTCATACAGTACTCGCTGTCCAGAACATGTCTGCGTCGGGAACCATCGCAAAAAGTCAAGAACTGGAATTTAACGCGTTGGAAGGCAGTTTGAGCATGATGTCGAAAGGTGCGCTCTTGGTGGTACCCATCGATCAATTTTAGAATGCCAACCTTAACTCCGTCTTCATTGAAAGTTTTGAATGACGTTCTGGATTTGTACGTGTGCCCATGGTCCTAACATGGACCTTCGCCCTAATCGGTCTCTTTACCAGCAACCGAATGGATAGCGGCAAATTTGAATCTCTGGCTCGGGTACGTGGGTCGTGCATCCGGACGGGAGTTGCGGCTAACCTTTGTCGTTCGCAGCCATACGCTTTCCATCAAGTGATGCGCTCGATGTTCCTACCGCTTCAACTGGCAACCAACGCCAGGGGACTGGAGTTTGTGACTGACCTTGATATTCAAATCGACGAGGTGAGACTCCTTCGCATGCATGGATTTACGGAATCTTACTCTTGCTACCACAGGTCGCTCGCAGAGCCGCGTATGAGTTCATGGGAGAGAAATCTGAAGTCATTGAGAAACACTTGAGGGAACAACCGAGCGGAGAAGATCATTGGGGAATCGTCGTCGGTGATGAGACCCGCCTCCGTCAAGTGGTCACTAATCTGGCCAGGTACGCATCGTTTTCCCGCTCGTTGCCCGCAATATGATCCTCATCGATTCTGTTCGACAAGCAACGCCTGCAAATTCACGCCCGCGGGAGGGAGGCTCACCATCTCTACCCGCCTGATCTATCCAGACCCTCACTCGTCGACGAGTGAACGTCCGGTGGAGGGTACCTCGTCCCCCGGATTTGCGCCTCCGGAACTTAAAGCCGTGGACGGTTTGACACTGGAGGACCTCTCCGTCGAGAACCTCGAAAGACACAGTCGCCACATAGATCCGCCAGGCTTTACGGACCGCATAATTGTGCGCATTGAGATTACTGACACTGGCTCTGGAATTCGACCTCAAGACATGGCCGAGTCAAAATTGTTCTGTGAGTCAACATCTTGTCGTCCTTCTGCTCGCTCAAGTGAAGCCACTCTTTCTACAGCTGCGTTCAACCAAACCGAACAAGGCCGCCGCCAAGGTACGGGTGTTGATCTTGAACCCGAGATATCCGTGCCGCATTTCATTAACGAGTACTGTAAACGTTTCAGGTGGGAAAGGAACAGGCCTCGGACTTGCTCTTGTACGGCTAATCGTCAAGTTGAGTGGCGGGCGTTTGGGTGTTCGTTCAAAGGCAGGCCAGGGATCCACTTTCTGGGTTGAACTCCCGCTCGGAATCGGGGCAAAGGCAGTTCTTCCGCCAGACGAGTTTCCGGTGCCTGGAAATGTTTCCATGAACATCCCCAAAGAGGCGGCTTTCACTGAACTCCACAAAGTTGCCAGTAGGGCTAGTCGTGGTGGTGGGTCAGTGCTGTCCACCGATAGTATGGTGGAGGTAGTTGATGCTGCTGCGAAACTCCGTGCCACGCAGACTTCCCCCCTTTCATTGCGTTCCAGCTCCGCTTTGCACTCTCTGATGGACCAAGGTATGAGCATTATCAATCTCCGAGAAACACCATCTACATGTGTTGACCATGCTTCCTTGTAGGCGGTAGTGTCGAACTCAATCTATCGAAGTACGACTCTCACTCCCACGTTCCGACGAGGGCTATCGGAGATTCCTCGACCGGAACAGACGTTCCATTGACGGACTTAATCGTCGATGCATCCCGCCAATCTGAAGCTGACTCAATCCCAGCACATTCTATCCCTCAAGAACCCACACCTCCGCTAACCTCATCACATGTTGACCCCACTTGCTTACCCACCCCCACCCCTCCTGCGTCTCCTCGATTACTAACTCCTGCGACGACGACATCAGAAACAACAGCTTCTAAACGGCCGCGTCCTAATTATGTTTCCCTTCCAAGCAGTTCTACTGCGCCCCCGATAGATTTCCCTGTGACTCCCGCTTCAACTCTGGTCGCTTCGCCATTCAGAACTCCTTCTGTTCTTTTCGAAGCTCTGAACGTTCTGGTGGTGGATGATGACCCGATGACGCGAACACTTATGAAAAGACTACTGGAGAGACTGGGCTGCAACGTAACAACCGCTGAAAACGGAGCGATTGCTTTGAAGCTTTTGTTAAGCCAAGACGAGAGCACTCCTGGGGTGGAGACCGATGATTGGGATGGGGTGTCTGAGCGTCGAATATCTGATTCATTATCGAGGAATCAGTTCGCGTGCATCTTCTTGGACAATCAGATGCCGGTCATGTCGGGGTTGAAGGTCGTCGAGGAATTGCGGAAGGTTAGAGGTAGACGGGATTTCGTCGTCGGGGTTACAGGTGGGTTGGAATCCTTTGTTTATTGAAGCTGACTCACTGAACATTCGTGATATTTGCTGTTCAGGGAACGCGCTGATTACAGACCAGAAGGTGAGTTCGAGTAATAAGTCTTTTCAACCTTGTCATTGATCTGATTCGTAAACTCTGTTACAGGAATATCTCGACGCGGGAGCTGACCAGTGAGTTTACGTTTTCTTGACATTCCCGTTAGTCAATCTTATTTGTCTAACAGTGTTCTAACCAAACCTGTACTGGAGCGGAGCTTGAAGAGTATGCTTCATCTCGCGGACGAGCGTCGTAAACAAGGTTCATATCATTGAGATGACTTACGATTTTTATTTTTCCATCGCTTCATCTACCACTCATTTTTCGTTCAACCTATCATCTCATCCAGGATCCCTATTTTCAATTGTATATGTACTCATACTGTATCACTAGAGATCTATCCTACGTTTATTTGCTTGCACATCTTTCGACCCTTAATCTGACCATCGCCATTCTCTTGGACTCGTACTTTAATCACACGGACATATAATGCATGACATCTTAATGGTCTGGAATTTTCACGTAGTGCATCTCGGAAGGAATGGCCTTAAGGTTGTGTATTACATATGGCATTGGCATACAATCATAAGAACCACATAGAGGAAGTTGCAAGGAAAGGCGAGGTGAAGGTGGGGGCGAAATAGTTTATTTCTGCACGAGAAAGAGAATGAGAAGCCTGAGCCAGTGGAATTAGTTTCGATACTCACGAGGATGATACCATCAAATCTCTGCTTGAACCAGGCCATGGTATCCTCCTTTTTTATGCGGTGTTGGAAGCCCACACGAGCCTTCTTCTGCTTCCTCTTTGCAACTCGTCCTCCCGGTCGTCCCATGACGACGTAGAAGTCCATACCGAAGATACCAATCTGGGGGTCGTATCGGGCACCGAGATCGATGTGTTCTTGGATACCAAAGCCGAAGTTGCCAGTCTCCGAGAAGTTCCTCCGTCTCAACTCGTATTCCTTGACCTTCAGACCACGTTCAAGGATTTCTTCGGCCTTGGGCCCACGGATGGTGACATGAACCGCGATTTTCTCGTTCCTTCGGATACCGAAAGTTCGGACAGTGTAGCGGGCCTTGCTGGTAACGGGGGTCTGACCGGTGAGCTGTTCCAGGACCTTCGAGGCTCTGGTAAGACGATCACCAGATTCACCGACGGAGATGTCTTTGGAAAACGTATCAGTATTCTGGCTGAGCGATAATCTGAAGTGAAACGCACTGATGACCAGCTTATCAATCCTGGGCTCCTTCATAGGGTTCGTGGGCGCGGTCTTCTGGTCGGCCTGTAGATCATAACCTCAGCATTGCAATGACAAGCAGTAATTTCATTGACGCTGACCATTTTGAGGGTGTTGAGGATGTTGAGGACTTGCTTACCGAATTATTGGTGGGGTCTGTGTGTTGCTGTGAGGGCCGTGTGTGGCTGAAACCTTATTTGTAAAACTGCGTATGGCTCGGCAGATCCCGATGCCGCTTTCGGCATCGCTGGGCTCTGGACAGGAACCGCCATGTTCGCGACCGCCTCCATGAATCAAGGCCCTTTATGTTCCCCTACGATCCTAATCCTATCCTGAAAGTTTATCCCCTTCTTTTTCTTGTCATGCGGTCGTTTCAGAAATACCTTGAGCCTTTTCAAGGCATGTTCGTCGCATTGTATGGTATGTTCAATGTTTCTAACCATATCAGATTCGTGGCCTTACATTCAGGCGCTGCTTCAGACCGAACTTCCTCCAGAGCGAGGATCAGAACATGAAGAGGTTAATGCGATTCATTCGTGCTGCTGGCCGCTGAAGAAACGCATGAAAGGCAGATCCCGCATCTGTCCGTTCTTATACGAAATCCATGGCGAATTTAGGGAAGAGCAGACCCTGAAGGACACTAAATCCCGTGGAATCTGGATAAGCCGAGCTTTCTCTCGAACCTAATCAGGCATTACACAGGTCGCCCGCACTTGTCCTTATGTATAGGCGTGTGACTTGGCCGCATACTGGAAATTGGGCCCTATAGTCACCCTATCGGCCGCGGGTAGAATAGATCCCCGTTTCGTCATGGTTGCCTCGGCGTGGCCAATTCTTCCAGATCTTCATGTGCCGGAGTACTAAAGCAAGACGTCAGTGTGCCTCGGAAGTCCCAATCCGCCTTCTCGTCGCATCGCGTCCATCGTCCTTATAAAAAATATCCCTTCTTCCGGACACCACTCATCCACCTCCGCTATTCGTCCTCCCTCACACGACCTCTCTCCAGCTTCACCGAATGTCTTTGTGCAGTATTTGTCTTGAGGGATTAAAGGGCCCGGTATCAATACCTTGTGGTACGTTCTAGGACCTTTGTAGTCTATCAAAGATGATTGAAGTTTTACTCTAGGCCATGTTTTTTGCGACAACTGTCTGCTGGGCGCTGTAAGCGTCAAAAGGCTTGACTCGAGTATGCATGCATGCCCTACGTGTCGGACGCCATTTTCCATAGGTAAGGCTTCCTTCGTTACGAAAATTTGATGTAGCTGACCTCCTGTTTTTGTTCTGGCAGTCAATATTGACCCCGCATTGGTCCCCACTCATCTCCGCCCTTACGTCGTGCCTTCGATACGAAAACTCTACATGGATGACTCGACGAGTCAAAGCTCAGAAGCAACACCACCATCGTCTGCTTTTGCAGTATCGGAATACAACCGCCTCATGGCGGAAAATAAAGCTCTCAAAACCAATTGCTGGGTGTGGCGCAGACGAGCTGAAACCCATGCCGCCGCAACAATCGGGCTCCTCAACGTTGCACGTCTCACGAAGGATCGTGCTGCTCAGTTACAACATGAAAAGGAAGAGCTTCAACGAGATTGTGCACTTCTAAGGTTGAAGTTGGAAGAGTGAGTCTCACCAGTATCGCGTCTTCGATCTCTGCTCATGATTGTTTTAGAGCTTCATTACCAACAACTAGTGATATGTCCCAGTATCGCTCCTCCTCACCTGCATCCTCTGACGACATCAACAACCACGAACTCCTCCTCTCTCCCGATCTCCATGATATACCTACAGACAACTGGCTAGGCATGGGACCTTGCAATCCAAGTCATGACGATCAGTCTGCTCCAACTGTGAAGCGACTGAGGAGAAGAACTCTGGATTCTTCGTCGATATTACGCCGGTCTTCACGAAGACACCATCCCTATCTCAGTCATCCATGACGTCTGGACGGTTGGTTTTCTTTGTGTTGATGGTTTTGAATTCGATTTTAGTGTATATCAATCGTATTGGTGATTCAGATACCCGGACCCACTATCCCACTTGTTATCATAGCAGAGATTGTATTTTATCGTTCAACTAAACTTGCATGACATTCACGACCTTCTTAAACTTGGTCCTCCTTCAGGAGTAAGAAGCGCCTTCTTGCCTCGGAGGGGCAGCCTGGGATGCATGTGGTACGTCGACCCCGCTGACCAACTTACGAGAAACTCCTCGGGTGACAGCTTATAGCGGATCCGGAGGAAAACCATGGTACCGTTACGCACGTATGGGGGCGCACGACTTGCGGTAAATTCCATCTTGTTCTTTTTCCTCCTTACACGTCATCCTCGGGCTATACAAAACATGTTTTAGTGACGAACAGCGTAGAATTCCCGTCAAACCATTGAGGGGGCGCGACGCGTCAGGCGCGTCAGGCCACTGGCACTTTGCCCACCGTACTAGTACTAATCTGCTGTCTCCACTTCCGGGACCTCGACCCTGTCTCGATTGGGGCCATAACATCTCATGACACTCAGGCTTGCAGGGTTGTAGTCATTATACAATTCATCCAGGAGTTCATTCACACTTCATTGATGATTGTTAAGACCCTCCTCGTACGCCGTCAAAATATCCTCCAAGGCCCTTAGACGCGTCGGGTTGCATGCTTTGTTCGCGTTAATCACTGTTATAGGGCTTACCCAAGGACTTAGGATGAACCTGAATGTTCCCTGACTCAACACAAAGTCCTGGCCTGTATGTAACTTCGAAGGGCGATTGACGGAGGCGTCGGCCGTCACCGTCATCGACGCCGCTTCAGAAACTTCCAGGTTTCATGCTCACCTTCACCGCTCGGCCAGCACCGCAACCTCTCTCCACTGACAGGATCAACAGTGGCCCTCGTTATCATAGCTCTCGTTCGATTACGAAGAATAATAACCTCGTGGAAGGAAAATTAGACTTCAAGCGACCAGTTGAGGCGTGTTGGAAGCGTGATGATATTTCGACGACGGCCGCAAACGAGATTTGATCAATGGGGGAACAGCCACTATGTATTGAAGATGTCAACTCATCTGATACTGCGTGGGTTGTACGTGGGGTGAGCGAGATCCCCGTCATGATGCAGGTAGAAATACTATTATTAAGAAGCTGAAGTAGTAGCAATAACATGTAGCCGCCTGGAGAACGTAGTTACGTGAATGCCTCACTCTCGACTAGTAGCGACTGCCCGATTTCAGGGTGGATAAGTATACCAGCCCCGCATACTGAGCAGCAGATCGACACCACAAGGCTCCCAGTCCGTCGCATCGGTGTCTGCCCCTCCGCCGCCAACGCCATAGCCGATCTTCCTACACTAAACTTCCGTAAAACTCCCGATATCCGTACGGACTATGTCTCCCTGAAGGCTTCTGCGAACTCACAGGAAGCCTATCACTATGCAGCACATTGGTCTAGTAATTTCGAGTCGCTAGCTGTAAGATCCGCAGCAAGGAAGGATACTTAGAAGGTTAATCATGTACCGTACTGGCCGTGGCCGAGTCGGATGTTGACGAGAGTCACGACAAAGTCAATCATACCGGCTCTGCACCTTTGACCTTGTGTTCGTCGTCTAGGACGTTGTGCGGCCAACGGAGCTTGGGGATTTAAAAGGGGTCTTGGGATTTGCTTGGGATGTATTCCACGCTATTCCACGGCGTTGATAGATGATGGAAGTTGGTGCAGGCATTCAGCCTCCATATGGTTAGTAGACAAGCTTGTCGTCCACAGGCACAAACAACGCGTCTCCCTGCGCAAGTTCTTCCGGTCGTGTGTTATTCACTGCTACCTCGGCCTCAGGGTAGCAATCGTGGTTGAGGAGGGTCACAGTCAGTAAATTCACTTCGTTGCAAGGGGGTAGGCAAGAAAATCAAATACTGTTGAGATTTGCCACTCAATTCACTACAGGTGTGAACGTTCATGCTGTATACACAAAATATATATTCCTGTAGCATTTACTCAGAGTTAACGTCAGAGCATGTTGTAGATGTCGTACTCACTGCTTGTCGGTAAGGTCTGCAAACGCATGTCTGTCTCTCTCGTTCTGCACATCCGCGTCCGACCATCCATTCCTCGCCTTCAGCTCCTCAATCTGTGCTCGCTTCTTCTTGTTCAGGCGGAGGTTGACCCACCGCAACAAGAAGCATACACCTAGCTGGACGGTGAGAAGGATCATGATGGCAACCTTTCCAGGTATGAATTCGGGGGCGTCCTTTGGCAAAAATATCTCCGTGCCGACTATATTCCCGATGCTGAACGATACCAATGTCATGGCGTTGATGGTGCTCTTCTTCGTGTGACCTCCCGTGTTGCTCGCGTTATAGGCGTAAACCGTGGAGAGCGCACTTCCGAACGTCCCAATCAGATATACCGCTACACCATTGGACTGTCAGTAATTTAGAGTAATTACCTGAACATTCGGAACTTACCAAATAGGAGCGCGCCTTTTTGACCCGTTCCATTGAGACCAATTAACAATGCTAGAATTTTGAACGCCTTTTTCAGCGAAATCCCGACGAGCCCAGCCTCCTGACTTACCGGAGCCAATGATGGTTGGCACCAAAGCGAATACAATGGGAACCATTCTTTCGTTCTTGAGGTGATTTTAGTTTCGTATCGCCGGAAGGGCAGAGGACAAACTAACCTTTCGATCGGAATACCAACCACAGAATAGCACCATAGCAGAAGCCACGGCTCCCGCTGGTGTCGACAAGATCAGGGTCTGCCTCGTTCTGCGATACGTTGCACTTAGACCGTCTCGGTTCCTACATGGATGCACTCACGTATAACCGAAGCTCTTGATAATGATGTTGCTGACTGAAGCGCCGAAACACTTGAGCGACGCGCGATAACGGACGAAGGACGATTACTTACAGTTGCTGATTCCGCCATTCGGGATACTCGCTAGATAAACCTATGAGCGAGTCATCCGAAGTCTGTAAGACAGAAGCGACGTACTCATCAAAGTTGTGATGACCACTAGCCACGTCCGTATATCGGTGAGGGCCTCCATGATCTGCTCCTTCTTCAAGTGTCTGTTCGCAACGCCGCCCTGATCGTCTCGAACTCGTTCCAAAGCGGCTACTCTCTCCTCCGTAGTCAGAAAATGGGCATGTACAGGAGAGTCGGGCAGCCAAATGAGTACAACAATTCCAACGACAACGGCCAGACCACCGAAAAGGATGTAAACAATTTTCCACGGCGCAATTACGCTGCCGTCGTAGAAAGAGATGCCCTAAAACCTATATGAGTACTCGATTGTGAAAGAGTAAAAGAGGTCCGAACATATGCGACAAATCCACCAAAGACCTGCGTCAGTCCGTTCTGGAGAGACCATATTTTAGTTTCTGGAGCGAGAAGATCATGACACAGATCTTGCCATGACATAGAACCACGAGATCCTGCTGGCCTGGATTTTTGAAAGGTCAGTTGACGGAACAGTCTCTATATCGCGAGATCCACCTGTTCGTTCTTCTTGTAGAACATGGAGATGATGAGAATGAGGATGGGCGCGACACAACTCTCACACATTCCTGACAATTCTGTTAGTCAGGCGAGACACGTTGGCACGATTCGACGCTTTACCGAGAAGAAATCGCAGGGCGAAGAAGGCGCCAAATGATTCAGCGACAGCATGGAGCGCCAAAATGATGCCCCACACAACGATGTTTGCACCTGAGGCGGAGTGGTATTAGAGCGAGTCGCAGGCGGGGTGATGGACAGTGCGCCACACGGACCCAAGTATTTGGCAACTCGCGTCTTCTGCGAGAGATAGGTCGTAGGAAATTCCCAGAACAAGAACCCTAGAAAGCATCGGGATTGATTTAGGGCAATAGAGGTATCTTAGCAAAGTGAATTACCAAGGTAGAATGCCATGGAGACAAGATTATAATTCTGCATAATCGTCAATAGTGGTCGACGAATATAGGTATGGGATTTGAGTGACCTGGCCGACAATGGGAAGACCCATGATACTACAAATTTCCAGGCATCGGTGTCAATAGATCGGCGAAGGTATGCAGGTTCACAAACCTAGCGTAGTTCAAGGTTGTCTTGTCTCTAATGCAGTGTTTCAGCTTCATTCTTGGTTACGATGACACAATCTCACAAGAATTGCGTGAAGTATACGGATGCACAGATAGGTGGTATGAGGAGGTCCTGGAGCAACTGTGGTGAGTCGCCGAGACAATCATGTCAATCTACTGAATAACGGACCAGTTTCCTCCTGAGCTTCAAGTTGTATTCTTCACTAAATTCCGCGCTCCTCTTGATTCCGACCAGTTTGAGGGCTTCATCTCCTACAGAGAGATCGACGGAGTCCTTCGACGCGGATCTGGCAATTGACGCTTGCTTCTCATCGACCGAAGTTCTTTTCTCATCCCGGGGGACTGGAGACGACATGGTGGAACAAAAGAATACGCAGCTTCCCCATGACTATATATATGGGAGAGAAAAAGCCCTCTCAAGTTCGTTCGGGATCACCAGACCAGATAGTGGGATGATAAGCCATGATAAATTCTCTATTTTGGTTGTCGAGTGTCGCACAGTGCACATGCGGCCGGCTGTTTGGACTGAACCTGCACCCGATGATATGACAGCTATCCGTGAGTTAGCGAAGGGTCAAGAGTTCAGCTGAGCAGCTGAAGACGGAAATGGGAAGCGCTTGAGTCTTACGAGGAAGTTTGAGGTGGCGGAGGCTACAAGAGATGGTAATCAACAGGATAGGACGTATGGGAACCGCCGACCCAAAAAAGGCAAGCTTATGTAATGCTCTACTTCACAGGTTCAGTGCGCCCACTGAAGTTCACATGCTCCCTCCATGATTGTGGATTCAATGCTATCCCGTTCAGGTGCGCGAGACCAAACCGTATCATTATCTCTCGAGTTCAGATATCGGCCTCCCAGGACACCTTACAGAGGCACGATACGCGACCCTTCGCCAGTAATTTTTTGGCGCTATTATGGAACCACGGAGTTTGTTCAGAGCCACTGTTTCCGGGATGCTCAGCGCTCTGAATTCAGTGACCGAACTCTCACAATATACCAGGCTGTCATGTGCTATGGTGGTCGGCTGGCCTCGTAAAACCCTCATCTGCTCTCACCTCCACTGTAGTCCTCCAGTCCCCCACAGTTACCGATGGATCCTCTCACCGAAAAAAAGGAATCTCCGAGTGGTCTCGAAGACGGACCTGAGCACAAGGCTGATTCCGCGCACCTGTCAACATCCAGCTCCGGCATTGATCCAGAGGCCGAGAGACGACTACTACGGAAGTTAGACTGGCGCTTATTGCCATTGTTCACCTTACTATGTGAGCTCTCGTTGTCTGGCAGGGAAAGCAGTAACAGATACTAAAGGATGCCCCTTTTCTCATCAGATTGTACCAATTTTGTCGATCGGTGAGCACCTCGTGCGTCAGATGTGAAACTGGTATATTCACGGACAAGCCGACAGAACCGCAATCGGTACATCGTTTCGCTCTTCACTTTCTAGCATTATACTAATGTCCGATGCCTCAAGGAAATGCAAAGATAGCGGGGATCGAAAAGGATCTCCATCTCGTCGGTTTCGACTACAATATCGCACTCACTGTGTTCTACATATTCGTGGGTTCCTTACACGCTTGCTGTGTGTTCCGAGTGGGACTGATGTTGTCTAATAAAGTATATAGCCACTGAGATTCCTTCCAATCTTGCCTTGAAACACTTTGGTTCCTGGTGGCTGGCAGCTATGGTCACGACCTTTGGTCTAGTCGCTATTGGAACCGCCTTTGTGACTACTTATGGCGGGCTCCTGGTGACACGAGTCTTTTTGGGAATGGCAGAAGGCGGGACGCTAGTGCGATAAGCATTTCATTCCTGCATCCTTACTCCACTGCTAATCGTCTTGTACTCTCAAGTCCGGCTTAACTTACTTGCTATCTCGGGTTAGTTGTATGACCAGATATACTAGACACAGCTGACATCATTCTTGTTCCCCTACAGTATTACCGTCGCTCGGAGCTTGTCCTTCGAGTCGGAATATTCTTCGGTTTATCGCCCGCACTAGCCGGGGCCTGTGCGTACTTTTTACCCGTGTGCCGTATGCCCCACCCCCGCTCATTTGACTGTACCTCCGTAGTTGGGGGCTTGTTGGCCTCTGGTTTGCTTAGCGTCGATGACATAGGTACGGTCGGATCGTGGAGGAAGATTTTCTTAATCGGTTCGTTGTGGCCCCGCGAGTTACGATCTTACCAGTTGCTAATGTACACTTTGCAGAGGGTCCGTGACCTTCTCCATAAGAACGAAACTCCTGCTTAAAGTTCGACAGGCATTATCACCACCGGACTGGGCCTTCTTTGCTTCCTGATATTGCCCAATGATCCTCAAAACACTCGGATGTTTAACGACGCGGAACGTGCTATCGCACTGGCTCGTCTTGATGCAGACCAAAACGTGGATACACACGGGAAAAAGGAGAAGACGACGTTGAAATTGGTCATGCGTTCTTTCAACTTCAACGTTAGTATCATCGTGACAAAGAGTCTTGCATTCCTTAACATCTTCTCGGATACCAGACAACGATCTGCGCGATTTCCTATCTGCGTAAGTAAATTACCCCGTCAGCAGAATATTTCATACGCTCAGATTAGCTACAGTCATCAACATCTCTTTCCAAGGCTTGAGTTTGTTCATGCCAACAGTCATAGCCACTCGTGGGTGATCCATCGCTATAGTGTTCCGACTAATGCATTTTGACCACTCTGATGGTTGACAGTGGGGAATTTCAGTACGTTTTTCATATTTCGACCTTGCGACTTGCGGTCAAGATGAAATTGTATTCAGCTGTCGTCGAGTCCCAACTTCGGACTGTTCCGCCATACCTCCTAGGTGCACTCTATGTTGTAGTTTGCTCCTACTTCAGCTTCCGCCTCAACCACCGAGCTGCCTTCATTCTATTCTCTACAATGCTCATGGTTGTCGGGTATGGATTGGCCGTCGGGACAAAGAACTCACATGCTCGGTACGCTGCATGCTTTTTGTCGATCACCGGGGGAACGAACGCGGGCCCGATGGTCCTTGCCTGGGGAACTGGCAATGCTGCGCCCGACACAGTCAAGGCAGTAGTTACCGCTATCATTCCTGGTGCGTCCAGATGATAATCCAGACAGTTCTTGTAAACTGGACACGTTTTGAGTATAGGTATTGGAGCATTAGGTTCTGTGATCGCGTGAGTGTATCCTCATCTCCTTAAATGCCCTCAACCACTACAGGTCTAACTCAACGACAGTGTTTGGACGTACCTTCCAACGGATGCCCCGGACTACCACAATGGTAACTCGCTAAATCTGGCCACAAGCAGCCTTGCTTGCGTGCTGGTGATTATTGGCGTACTGTATATTCGCTTGGAAAATGCGAAGAGGGCGAGAGGCGAGCGAAATTACCGCCTGGAAGGGAAGACACAAGAACAGATTGAAGCGCTCGGATACCTGGACCCCAGATTTAGGTATCAGGTATGACTTATTCGAATAGCAGTTATCAGTTATGTGAAGATGTCAAACGGGCTCGAGGAGGACTACATCTATGTAGGAAAGCCAAGGGGACGGTTTGGAGGGTTTGGACATATCTTTAAATCGACCATTCTGTATAGCTTGCGATCTGGATAAGGGCATCAATTTCTCTCTGTCTCCGATATATGCAGTGTCACTATATGTTTTTAGTCTCGACCGAGGTGTGATTACCCACTATATTTCGCAAGGAGGCGAGGGAATTTGCGATTCTCCGAACTTCGTTAAAACCGGCGAGCATCGCGCTGCCCTTTCGGGGGAGAGAAGCTGGTTGCTCTAGAGCATGGCAATTTTGACTCGATTTCGGGCTGTGAGCTGTCTTGAAAAGCCGCGGTCATACGCGTTTGAAAAGGCCTCTTATAGCTGAGGAGTTTTCCCAACGGCGAGTATCCTCTCAGCCTAAATCCGTTTCTTCTGGAGGATGCTAGCTCATATGATATTATTGATTACATCTGCTTTGTGGTTTCCTCGTCCGTCGCGCCTTGCTGGCCATTGTTTTCACAATATCGTCTACAGAACTTCTCAAACTACTGAGTATCGCTTCCGGAGATTTTAAACCCCCGAGAAGGGCACATGCTAACTATGAAAAATTCATCCTGATTCTTCCTAATCGCATTGCGGTGTGTGTATAGAAGTATAAATGGGTCTGGTTCATCGTCGTGAACGCGGTCGAAGATGCTCAGGAACAATAAGGTCTGAGCCGCCCGGGCGCTTGACGCGGATGACCCTAAAATTGGCGATCGCTTGACCTCATACCATCACCTCGTACCAGCCTCGCTCGCCCTTCGAGTTGACATTGCACACTCCCCCCCCCCCCTCCCTCGTAATGCTGGCCATCGCATCCCAGTTGTAGATTCCGTGCTTATTTGGTGAGACGCCTCTCCAGACATCTCACTCCGCAAATCAATGATTTCTGACGAGTGATTAGGGCAAGCTTCGGCTCTATACCAATCACTTGACAAGAACTCTGCTTAAATTCAATTGTTGTCTGCGAGGGAACTGTAGATCGATACAATTGGGCTGCAAAGAGCTTAGGGGACCTCGTGTGTTCGGCTCGATTAGTCCTGTCGTCCATTGTGTCTGGCGTAAAATCCGAGCCAAGTATGACCTCAAAAATAAGCACATGGCGATGTTACTGGGAGGAGGAGGCAAGGAATCCGAATTCAAACTCTTGATAACACTTGAACCTTTTACCACCGAATCCGATCCACAAGTGTTCTCAGCTGAATCCCACGCACTTTGAATAAGTCCTTAGTCGAACAGTTCGTGGAATTTTCCCTGCCTTTTGTGACAGGCTTTGATATTCCCCACTATCTAGTTCATATAAATACGACACCAGCATGAGGTGCACTCTCAACCCGATCCTGACTTCCCCGAGAATCATAATCGCAAAAACCATGACCTTCAGCATTACAACCAGCCTTGCATCGGTAGCCTTCATGATCATCCTCTCGCTGTATCTCAGAAAAACCCCCTTCAACCGTCTTTCGGGCCGTCTTCCCCCTGGGCCCAAACGTCTACCTCTCATTGGAAATCTACTCCAGGTACCTACAAAATTCGAGTGGCGAACGTACCATAAGTGGTGTGAGGAGCTAGGTGCGTGATTTGTCCTCGCCTTCTGCAAAGTAACGAGCCTCACAATGAACCATGGCATGGCAGCTACCGACATCATACACCTAGACGCTCTAGGTATATCCATCGTCGTCCTGGATTCGATCAAGGCTGCTCAAGAGTTGGTGGAAAAGAGGTCAGCGATATACTCAGGCCGGTAAGCCCCGATTTTCGCTAGGTTGGTTTAGCTCGCCTTACCTCTCGATAGCCCTCAGTCAATCGTGTTGAACGAATTTTTAGGCCAAAACAGAAACCTAGGTTGGCGTTGGCCCGTTCTATGCTTCCCTTTTCTTATACTCCGTGACACCCCAGCGTTCATGGAATATGGTTCGTTATCTAGACCATCGTAAGCCGCTATTGATGAATAAAGTAATTCATCTGCAGGAGAAGAATGGTTTGTCTCAACCTTCATCGCAAATTTTTCGTATCGTGCTGAATATGCCCCTAATCTTGACAGGCGGATTCGCCGTCGTCTATTTGACCAGATGTTCAATCCTACGGCGTCCAAAAGGTATCATCTGCGAATGGCGAAAGCTACTCGAGCACTCCTCAAAAGGCTATGCGAGAATCCAGATAACCTACTTGGCCACATTCGACAGTGAGGATTAAAGATTTCCGAGGGGGCTCACACTCAACCATCAACCCAGCCATGCCGGTTCCATCATTTTAGCGATTGTCTATGGTATTGAGATCCTACCAGAGAATGATCCCCATGTCTCGATTGCGGAGAAGGCTATACGCGCAGGTATAGACGCTACACTACCCGGCGCGTATCTCGTCGTACGTCAGGCTCTCCTCAGTGTCGTTTGCTGCAATAAAAGGTCCTTCAAACAACCCAGGAAAACATCCCGATTCTCAAATACGTGCCAGAATGGTTTCCTGGAGCTGGCTGGAAACGACGGTATGTCGTCGACTCCTAGTATACGCGTGATGGCGTTTGCTGAGAGCTTGTGTCGCGAAGGGCTAAGGTGACGGAGCGAATGCTGAGAGCGATGATAGTCGAGCCTTTCGAGACCGCAAGTGCTGGTATCGTAAGCGTTCCTTTTCCGCCGAGGCAAGGACGCAACCTCTTACGGTTACTGTTGTATAGGCACGGGGAACCAATACTTTGTCTTTCACTTCGTTCTGCCACCAGATTTTCCAAGAGACCCACGATCCCGCGTACGATGAATCGCTCGTGCGTGACGTGGCTGGTATAACGTACCAAGGTGAATGTTGCATACTTTTCTGTACTTCAGTTGACTCACGTGCTGTATAGCTGGGGCTGACACTGTATGTGCAACCATATACCTCACGATCTGTTTGCTAATGTTCGCAGACTGTATCCACTTTGCACACGTTTTTCCTTGCGATGATGGCGAACCCAGAAGCACAGAAGAAGGCCCAGGAAGAGATTGACCTCGTTATACCGGCAGGTCATCTACCTGATTTTTCGGACCACGATTCGTTACCATATGTTTCTGCTATCATAAAGGAGACATTCCGGTGGCAGCCCGTGACCCCAGTGGGTGAGCACGAATTTCAGGACATACTCGCCTTATACTATGACTGAATTCTCACAGGCGTACCTCACCGCTTGGATAAAGAGGATGTATATAGAGGTTACCGAATCCCCGGTGGCTCGATTGTCCTGTGCAATGTTTGGTACGCCGACTCATATCACTCATTCATCGTGTTTCATATGAGTCATTCATTGAATCCACCAATCGCAGGGCAATGTTACACGATGAGGCACGTAACTACTCCAATCAATGCTGACTCTCAAGTAACGAAAAACAGACCGTGTACCCGGAACCCTTCTCATTCAAACCTGAGCGGTTCTTGACACAAGATGGCAAACTCAATCCCAACGTTCAGGACCCTACGCAAGCATTCTTTGGCTTTGGTAAGAGGTATGGAGAGTGATGGAGCATACAAGCGACAAAGCGGTCCTGACAGGGACCGGAAATCTACAGAATTTGTCCCGGAAGACACATGGCCCAGTCATCTGTGTGGAAGTGAGTGCGTAGTTTATCACAAACGGCTTACTGGCGCTCACTCGTCACTCGCGCCTCAGCGTGATCTCTTCCGTGCTCACCGTTTTTAACATTGAGAAGCCGCTCGACCACGACGGATCTGTGATCGAACCGACCTATGAGTACCTTCCTGGGCTCATTTGGTAAGTTTCACTTCTTGCTTAGAAATATTGCGATGGCCTCTGATATCTGGGCATAAACAGTCATCCCGCTCCTTTTCAGTGCTCGATTAGGCCACGGTCTCAAGAAGCTGAGAGGCTGATTAAAGATTTGAGCATGTCGGATGGCTGAATCGGAGCTCCCTTCGGCGACGAGGGAATTTCTGGAGCGCACGCAGTACTCCTGCTACGTTGTTCTCGTAAGCAACAGAGTTCTCTTCCCCACATATGTTTTCGAGTTCCATGAATCGATTTGACAACACTTATCCAACGAAACGCCTTGAGAGTGTACGGGGTATGGGAGGGATGTGGATCGTTCCACCGTAAGAGACTTTCAACTTGTCCTGTGCCGAAATCGAAGTCACACCGCCACTCATTCCATGCGAGTTAGTCTTACCTTCTCACGATATCCCGATCACTGAGTACTGATGGACCGTCCGTTCTTGTAGTGCTCCAGCCCATTGTTCCGGAAAAGGTCGTGATCAGTACAACTTCGAGCTAATAGGTGGGCGGTGGTACTGGAACGGTGTAGAAAGGCATACAAACGGGTCCCGGCCCAAGAGATAACGTCGGCCCGGAAGGAAAGGACCATGCTCCCGAGTATCGGGACCGCAAAAAGTATACAGCACCCCCTTCTGGATCTTCAGGGCTGCTGAAGCTCGCCCGAGAGATTTAACCGGCTATTGACATTGGTAAGGAGACTCTTCTCCTAACCTGATAATTCATGATTGAGTTGTGACTTGAACCTCACTCAAAATAGCCACCCGAGCCATTGTTCTCTAGGATAGCTGTGAGGTCAAGAGATTTTCATCATGCCTGATGCAGTGCACATCTATTGTTCTCAACCCGATAATGGAGCGTGACCCCGCATCGTGCACGGTTTAATGACCAGACTTGACAACCAGGTCGCAGGGGATCCAAGTTCCGAGCCTCCTGGAGTGCGTCAGCCTTTCATTAAGCTGAATCACGCGTACCTTGGTATGCCGTCGAACGTTTCATCTCAGTCTCCATAAAACTTTCTTTTGTTATTTCTGGCAGTCTCCGGGCGTCGTGTCCCTGCCGCTCACTTCGTACAAATATCACACGGTACACCGACACGAGGAGTCTAATCTCAACCCAATACTGACTTCTCAAGGAATCGTCACAGACAAAGAACCATGGTTTTCAGCATTGCGGACGTCCTTGCCTCGTTAGGTATAATAGCAACCGTCGTGCTGTATCTCAAGCGGGTCTCTTCCGCCCGTCGCTCAAGTCTTCCTCCTGGCCCAGAAGGCCTGCCCCTCGTCGGAAATCTACTCCAAGTCCCTACGAAATTCGAGTGGCAAACGTATCATAAGTGGTGCAGGGAACTAGGTGGGTGGCTGACACGCCTCTTCGGGACGATTTCGCTAGATGCTGGCTCACAATATGGATCCGAAACAGGTACCGACATCATACACTTGGATGCCTTAGGTGTATCCATTATCGTACTAGACTCGGTGAAAGCTGCCGAAGAATTGGTGGAAAAAAGGTCCGCGATTTACTCAAGCCGGTGAGCCTAACACTTTTCGTGGGTAGAACAGCTCGCCTTACCTTTCGACAGCCCCCAGTCAATCATGATGAACGAATTCTTGGGTCAGGAAAGAAACTTCGGTTTGTGTTGAACGTCAGTTTCGACATTCCTTTTCTAATACTCCGAGGACTATCAGGACTCATGGAATACGGTTCGTCACAATTGCTCGATGGTTTCTACTTTTGGTTGAAGGTAGTGGCTCGGATCCAGGGGAAGAATGGTTTGTCTCGACCTTCATTCGGTCCCCGAGATTTCTGCTGAACCTCCCTTGTTCGTGTAGGCGGGTTCGGCGTCGTCTGTTCGATCAAATGTTCAACCCCACGGCGTCCAAGAGATATCATCCTCGACTGGCCGTGGCCACTCGAGCACTCTTGAAGAACCTTTGTGAGAATCCAGATAACCTCCATGGTCACATTCGACAGTGAGTGTTCCAGATAACCCGGGGGTCGCACGCTCAATCATCAACCCAGCCATGCCGCCTCCATCATATTATCGATTGCCTATGGGATTGAAATCTTGCCAGAGAATGACCCTCACATTTCACTAACGGAGGAGGCCATGCGCCTCGTCACAGCTGCTTTGCTACCAGGTGCACATCTCGTCGTACGTTCGCTTCTTCGGTTCGATGGCTTCGATATCCATAAGCTCCCTCTGAATCTCATAGGAAAACATCCCGGCACTCAAATACGTGCCTGAATGGTTGCCCGGCGCTGGCTGGAAACGACGGTACGTCGTTTACTTATCACAAGTTTGCGCTTGCATTTGTTAAGTGTGATTTTCAGGGCCAGAGAGATCAAGCGGCTTGCAATAGCAATGGTGGCCAAACCTTTTGAGGCAGCAAGCGAGAGTATTGCAAGTATCTCTATACCACCAAGCCGAGTCGTTCCTAATTCTCCGTAGGCAAAGGGCACCAGCTCTTTCTCTTTTGCGTCCTCTTGTTACCAAATTTTCCAAGACACGCACGATCCCGCTTACCACGAATCACTCGTGCTCGACGTTGCCGGAACGATGTACCAAGGTGCGTGTGAATCAAATTCTAGTAGATCGAGACGCTCAGTTTCTTTCCAGGGGGAGCTGATACCGTATGTTAACGATAATCTCTCTCGCGATCTATTCCTTGAACCGCTTTGCAGACTGTGTCCACGCTAAACACGTTCTTCCTGGCGATGATGGCGGACCCTGAAGCACAGAAAAAGGCTCAGCAAGAGATCGACCGAGTAATTCCGGCAGGCCATCTTCCAGACTTCTCGGACTATGAATCGTTGCCGTACGTTGCTGCTATTGTGAAAGAGACCTTGAGGTGGCAGCCTGTGCTTCCATTGGGTGAGGAACTTAGACCATGCACAATGTCACGTCGCTGACATCCGAGTCTTCTAGGCATACCTCACCGCTCAGATGAAGAAGATGTTTATCGGGGATACCGAATCCCTGCTGGCTCTATCATTCTGAGCAATATATGGTATACCTTATGCCCCTGTGCCACTTCTTCGAACTCACAAGCCATGACACATAGGGCAATGCTACACGACGAGGCACGTATCTAAGCCGATTGATTAAGACTTGCGAGTAACGAAGAACACAGTCTGTGTATCCTGAGCCTTTCTCATTCAGACCTGAGCGGTTTCTGACACCGGATGGCAAACTTAACCCTGATGTTCAAGACCCAACGCAAGCATTCTTTGGCTTCGGAAAGAGGTACGTAGATATCACGATAACTCTAATTAGAAGGGGGCAAAACTAATCGTTGGCGACTTAATATCAGAATCTGCCCCGGAAGACACATGGCCTACTCGTCCGTTTGGAAGTAAGTCTGTAATTTCCCACAGTCGATCGCAGGGGCTCACCATAATGACTCGCGCCTCAGTGTGATATCTTCTGCACTCACTGTTTTTAACGTTGAGAAACCGGTCAACCCCGACGGATCCGTGATTGAACCGACCTATGAGTACCTTACGGGACTCGTTTGGTGAGCCTTGATTCTCGTGGATGTTTTGACGGCCTCTGATGTCTGGGTGACGGAAAGTCACCCTGCACCTTTTCAATGTTCGATTAGACCGAGGTCCCACGACGCTGAGAGACTCATCAAAGATTTGAGCATGTCGGATGATTGATTTGGTCGGAATACTCTCTTGAATCGCCAGCACTCTCACTTATCACTATGTATCCGTATGGATAGTCTCAGCCACCGGTTGTATCTTTAAAGTTTACTTAACCTTAGCTCTAACGACCTTGTATATAATCATTCCAAGCTTGTAGCTAGTTCTCTTGCCAGATCGAATTTTATCTTATTATTCCGTCTATGATAGTCTATCCAGTCGAACGAATCCTCGACAGTAAAGGCACTCTTCAAGATAGTATGGTGTGAGAAACGTACACAAGTGGTACAGCGGGTTTAGAGATATGGTCGTCTTATGGCTCAAGCTTCACGTCGAGAGCGGCAGGACCATCGATAGGAAAGGTGTTCAGCAACCGCCGCGCTTCTTAGCCTCCTCCCACAATTTCTCGTAATCGGTGGCTATCTTTTCTTTCTCCTCGCGCGCCCTGTTCAACGACTCCCTCAGAGTCTCCGCCTCGTCCTCTAATCCCTTCTGCCGCATCGCATCCTGATATCTCACCGCTGTGACACCGAGCATTTAGCATTGACTCAAATACGCTGTGAACGATACAAAACTCCACATACCGGCCATCTCCTTTCGGATCTCCTCTAATTCTTCTTGGCACTTCTTGATTTGCTCCCTTAGCTCGCTGTCGAGTTGAGACCCAGCAGCGCTGTCCGTCAAGCTCTTCCCCTCATCCACCATCTCCCTCTGGATTTGTAGAGTAACGGGGTCCTTGGCGAGCAACTTGGAAATGACTGCAAGGGCTGACTCTCTCGTGTTCTGGAGGTGCCGGGCGAGCTGCGCGCCGCCTTCAAAAGCGTGCTTAAAGAAGATTCCTTGTGCCCCCAATTGTTGTTCCCTTTCATTCCCTTCCTCCTGGTCCTCGAGTTTCTGCCACATCGTCGTAACGATCATAACGTTGGACATGGCGTCGAAACCACAGAGTTGTTGGAACATCATCATATTGCGCCTGGTGACGCCGCTAACACGATTATCCGTGATACGGTGAAGGTAGATGACGCCAGAGATTTGGATACCTTGTTTATACCTGGTGGGCGGTGAGCCTACGAACTTGACCAAACGACGGTCGCGGGGGAAGGGGACTCACGATTCGGCAAAGTAGAGAGCGATCTCCTTCAAGATATCGGCGTCGCTTTTGTTCGTGTCATCAAAACCCGGCGTGTCAATAAGGTAGGTAGTACGGCCCTCCAACGTGAAAGACTTGCTAACTTCAATGGACTGGGTGCAAGATTCAAGGTTGCCTCCGACGGCCATGCCCGCATCGCAGGCTTTGTTGATGAACTGCAAAAGAGCAGATCAGACTTTGGTGCTGCCGCGCACATCGTACCGGGCGGTATCCACTCACGGTCGACTTTCCGCTACCTGTGGCTCCCATAACACTGAGTAGTCGGTTAGTACGATCCTTGTAGCGAAGATATCCCTACGGCGACGCACGCAACGAGGGCGGGCTTTTCCCGCTTCACCTTGTTCATCAGCTGTTCCGATCCACGTAAACTATCACTGAAAAATTAAAAAAATGAATAGATGGACCTACTTGAGACATTCTGGAGGGTAGATAGGACGTGATTTGAGATGCGAGGCGCTGCCCGAGTCCGTCGTCCGAGTCCTCTGATTGACCAAGAACTGCGTCGCGGTAAGTCATAGTGATTGCGAAGGGAGGAATCGAGTGCCGGTGAAGTTCCAAGACCAAGGGAATAATGAACCAGAGCGTTCTCCTTTTATTGCCGTGTGGTCAGGGTTTGGAAATTAAACTATAGTGAATCCTTTTAGGAATCGCAAGGCTCCGCAGTGCGCAGCCACTCTAGCAGCTTTGAAGTACTTAAGTGGCCACGACCATACCATTTTGAGGTTGAGATTCGCCCGCGAGGCTATTATGCCGCCGGCCATTCTAGCGACATATACAGTCACGTGATACACCACCTGCCAATTGCTCCTCCGTTCTGCCTCTGGAGTCCGTCCCCATGCCCTGCCCATAATACCTGAAGTCAGTTTAGCGTATTGATTGAAAAATAACTGGTCACTCTCCACCAGCTTCCCTCAACTTCCCTTTCTTTTCTTATGTGCGTGCGGAAATTAGAATTTGATAAGTTGCCGTGATCCGGCTTCGATTAACTCAAGCTCATGATTCGTTGCCGTGGTTGCCATCCTGATCTATTACGTCTCAGTAATGCACTGCAGAAACCAAGTCACTGGTCAGCATTGTGGTCTTCTAAGTCTGACCTTCTCGCCCACTTTGCGGCAGCTTCAGTTTATAAATACCTCCAGAAAGTGTTTGCGACATGTTTTAACCCTTGGCTTTGGAGGCAGAAGGGAGGAACAGGGCGGAACTTGGGAGGTATGTGTCACGTGATCAAAGGTGTCGCTAGAATTGCCGACGGCATAGTAGCCTCGTGGGCGAATCCTGTTCTGAACTAAGACCTCGGTTAACCTGAGCCTGCTGGGGCACCGTAGGCGGCGTTAGGTGACCTTTAATAGGTGGGGTGCATGCTCTCGTATCCATAAAACTGATAGGGGCGTCGCTCTTTGCTGTAAGTACATCGGGCAACTGAGGCTTAGAGGGCGAATTTCATCAATCCATTGAAACGTGGAATCCTCAATCATAATGAGGGATGAGACATGCGCAGTAGCTTCCTTCAAGGCTTCCTTTTACGCTTTCGCCCAAAGCTTGATTTCGCACTGCTAAAATTGGTTCGTTCTGAGATCGCGGTCAGTTTTTACTGGGAAGTACCAAGCGCAGACGCGAATCACAGATTAATTGTCCGACTAAAGCATTCTGAACTGGGGACAAGACTGCCAAAACTCGTCCTTTCAGCTCGCAATAACCCCGGGAGAGCCTAGAGCCCTTCATAGAAGCCAAAGTGCCATCAACATTGTAGTTGCAAGAATGAGAGCGTGGAGCGGCGACAGGCCCTGCGTTGATTCGAGGCCATGGTACTCCTCAGCAATTTCGTCCCGTTCGACTTCGGCAAGGGTGACTAGAGCACGGAGCTCTGCGACCTCGGTTCTCAGCCCGAGCTTCGCCAGGCTGTTGCTGTCAATAGAGGAACGAAGATCTTTGTGAATTGTCAGGCTGTTGAAAACATTAAACCATTCAATCTCACCTCTCATCGCCTTTTCGTGGTTCTCTAGCTCTCGAACCAGCTCACGGTCTAGCTGCACACCTACAGCACTTTCTGACAGCCCCATTCCAAGGTCTATGAGCTCTTCTTGAATCCTCAAGGATGTAATGTCCTCCGCTACGTTGTTTGCCAACTGAACGATAATGTCCTTCGCAGACTCCACCGTCCCGTCGTATCTGACAAGTCGTGCCCCTTCCTGGATTGCTGCCCGGAAAAATTTAGGATTCGCTTGAAGTTCGGCCTCGCGCATGTCCGACTCCTTGTCGATTCCTGTCGTTACGATGATCACTCTTTTCATGGCAGCCTCGCCACAGATATCTCGAAAGATGCGCATGTTTCTCCTGCTTAAACCCCCGATACGAGGGCTAGAGATGTTCTGAAGGTAAAGCAGTCCGAGGAGCGTAATTTTCTGTTCGTATCTTGATAAGACCCGAGAGTACATATAAGCACAGAGGTACGAGCAGCGATGACAGGGACTCACACGCCAGCGAGAAAGTCGGTAATTTGTTTCAACGCGTCTGCGTCCTCGTCACCTGGAGTATCCACGAGCCGTATTTCACGGCCATTCACAACGAATGGCTGGGATAGCTGAACACTTGTTGTACATGGTTCGAGATCAGATCCGACCTGAAGGCTTGAACCACTCGCGGTATTGACAAACTATACAGAAGGATGAGGAAAATTAGTTACCCTGAGAAAAAGGAGGACTCACGGTGGTTTTGCCACTGCCAGTGGCTCCCAGAACCCTTGCATGCGGCCATTGATCAGTTAGAGCAGCCTTCAATTGTGACGCGGAAACCCTACACTATAATTGAGCTCTAGAGGATGTAGATAAGGGTCAGGACTCAGGATACGAATGCACCTGTGGTTCGAACGAACCTTGTCGATGTCTGAAAGTGGTGGATTTGGCATGAGAGGTGGAGTGGTATGATGGTTCTTCTCTGGGAGGTTGACCTGGGTAAATTACGAGGCTCGAGTCCCATCTTACTCTCAGATGATGTAGCAAGAGGCATGCCTAAACCAGAACGATGACTTGAGAATCGAGATGCGGATCTGCGCGCGTCGTTTCTACATGTCACAAGCTTGGCCTGACTTTGTAGATAGACACTAATATTCGTTTTTCATGCTTCATTCGCAGGGAGGAACCGACGATGCGCTTGAAGCCTTGAACATGGTCAACGTCTATGAAAACCGAACTGTCGGCGATGGGTAGACCAGTGACAGGCGAGCAAGCGTCAATTGAGCTTGTGAGGTTGCGAGGGGTCGGTTACAGGCTGTTACAGGCTAGGCGGGCAAGAGGTGTGCCCGATCTGGATCTTGGGCATGGGTCACTTTGGCGGTGACGGTCGTGTGGCGGGCACATGCCCCCCAAATCCGGTAAGCCGCTGATGGGTAGCGCGTGGCTGACATCATACATGTAATGCCTGCGCGTCCCACTTCGTCTCTCTCCTCAATAAAGCTGATGTTTTGTGTGCTCTTGCATTGTCTCAACAACTCTGTGTTGAGATATTGCCGTGGGGGCCGTTCTCGTATGCAAGAGTAAGGTTATAGTCGGTGAGTATAGGTAGTAGCGCCTAAAAAATAAGCTTGTCTGATCAACCCGTCCTTCCGCTGGTGGCTGAAATTGTTGCCCTGGTGTCATTCTTCCCCATCATTCTGCCTATGCAGGATTGTAGTTTTGCTTGTTCTCATCCGTTTTTCAAGATTCAAGTGTCAAAATATATGTTTTTGTGTACGGGCAGATCATTCCCGTAGGTTACAACTAGAGAATCTCATTATTTTACTGAGGTCATGTTTTCTATTTAGTTGGTGGCGTTGATCCGTGGGGGGCCCCCCCCCGGTATGTAATACACGTCCAAGATTCCAATCGGCCACACCTCTTGTAGGCGGGCATCATTAAGGGAGTTGCGATGACGAAAACAGATGAGCGGCGTGAGAAAGTCAAGATGCCAGTCAGTACTAAGCAGGCGACTCGCCCACAGCGTACAGAGCACAAGTCTTATACTTATCGACCTCCGAATCCTGTTACTTAAGCGAAGTGGGAGAATCAGGCCAACACGTTTTAGGGACATGCTTTGAGAATGAAATGCTTTGGCGCCATCTTCCGCTGGCAGCCCTTCCACCGGCCTTCCACTAACGTTCTCTTTTCAGGAAACAATCAGTTCATGGCAATTTTCCAGAACGATCTGAGCATGATTGAAACAGGAACGATAAGAACGGAGGTCAGCGTTTGTCGTGTTCTCATTCGAGGACCTCAAGTTCGCCGCTTCTTCGCGTACAGACGCAAGACACCAAGTGAACAGGAACCAGGACAAACAGAAGGTCCAGGTACCTGTCTGTCGATGCGTTGGTAAGCTCTGCTTTTGAAGACACCTATGATTCGACGGCTCAGCTTGTACTATATACGTCGTGATTACCAAGAGAGTGTAAACTAGAATAAAGGCAGACCGGGATGTGAGGTACGTTCTGATGGTTATTCCGAATCACTTTGGTCCTCTAGGAACGCCATAATGCTCTGCCTTGCATTGGTCTTCGGAAAATTGCATAGTTAAAATTCCGACTTTGACAGAGATAGGCTAACACACCTTTCGCTTCGCTGGACGAGCGGTCTCCTCCTCAGATTCAGACCCTTCCTCTTGTTGCTTTTCCTCCGTCGCTTGACGAGACCGTCGAGTTCCTTGACCAAGAATCGCCTTCTCAAAGCTTTGGACATCCTCTGGCAACCCATGCGCGGTCAGTGAAAAGATACCTTTTAATTGTGAAAGGGGAACATGCCCAGTTCTGAAGCAAGATCACGTTTCGCCTTGATTGCCTTTGCCTGCTCCATACTAGGCCGACCAGTCATCCCCAGATCAGTGAGCATATCCCTGAGCATCTGTATTTGTTTCGATGGTTGGTCTTCGATACCCTCGAACAGCTTTGACCAGACTTTCCGAACGCCGCATGCAATGACGAAGCCCTACAGGAAAACGTCTATCAAGACTCAACGACAAGAGATCGTTTCTCGAGGAATATACCTTGAGACGTTTGATAGTCGCTTCATCCTTACTCAATGTTGCTGTCGATTTCTTCTCTCCTTTGCCCTTCTTCGCAGAAGCCTGTGCGTCCACCGAAATCATATGTTAGATTGACTCGGGAATACAAATAGACACAGCGCGTCACCTGTTTTCCTTTCGATTTCCCTTTCGACCTCTGCTTGGGTTCATCCACAACCTCGGACATATCGGAGTCAGATTTCTAAGCAAAACGTCAGGGCTTGTGGAATGATGCAGAGGGCCATAACTCACCGTATCGTTATCCTCAACTAGGGTAGGAGAGCTCATTCCTTTCGATGTGCTTAGTTCAGATTTCGCCGGTGAAGAGGAAGCGGGTGTGGCCTTCTTGCGCTTCTTGGGAGGTGGTTTTGATGCTTTGGTCTCGTCGTCCTGGTACATGGATTCAAGACTGCACTATGCGCCTTCGAGGGAAACGGCAAACCTCGCTCGAGACTCGCGATAGATTCGCGACTGCTTCGTCTTCCTCACCATCTGAGGCAGGAATGAATTCCTGAGGGAAACTTGGTTTTGAGAATAGTTCAACTCAGAGACGACGACCACGTACAGCAGACTTGAATTTCTCCTTCGTGCTCGCCGAGGAACGCCCTTTTGAGCTGGCTTCCACTGACTTTCGTTTCTTCCCTCTGGGTTGTTTCGACTCCGAGCTGTTCTTGTGATCCTCTTCCTCGGATTCTTCGCCCTTCTTCTCTTCTTCAGACGTGCCACCAGCCCCGTCGTTGTTAGCTTTCTGTAGCTAGGGAACAACACATTCCAACACGCGCAGCTCAACGTAGGATCGAGAACTCACCTTACTCCTGGCTTCACTGATAGCGTCTCCAATCGCAGTCTTGTACTTCTTTTCGTCCAGCAACCCTTTCTCCAGGTCCATTTTCTCCTCAATCTGTTGTCGTACCAGTCGAGGCGTCAAGGAACTGCTCGATGTGTCAAGAATCAAATATACGCGTTTGAACCTGGTGTCCGTACCTTAGGGTCCCTTCTTTACGCGCTTCCACATAAATATCTTCTGCGAGCTTCTTGAGTTCAGACGTGGACGGTACGCTCATAGTCACGGTCGGAACTTGGAGCGAAGACCCTGGTGGTGGTGGGAACTAAACAGACGCGTCACACGCGATGATCACGCGAACGCTGATAGTGAATACACGTGAGATCGTTAATTCGGCAATTCCCGGTCCGTGCTCAGAAGCCTCGAGGTTGAGTCGTTGACCACCATCTCCGCGACAAAAGCACCCATCACAAACCGTGAGTCGGAGCACTGTTCTGGAGACACTATCTACCTTACGCACTGTAACAGCCCGATCTCTCGTGTGTGTCCTACTTAATGGCACCTTACACCGTTGTTGAGCAGCGTGCCATCGACGAAAACCTGCTCAAGAGGGCGGAATCGCGTTTTCGGAACTGCCTGAACGCGATGAAAACTCTCCAGCAGGTGTCTAAGCCTCCATCTATTCCATTAGATCCTTCTGATACCAAAATCAGCACTGTTCTCGAGATATTTGCTGTCTTTGCCTCGACCTTACGAGGCCCAGGTAATGACGCAACGGGAACAGCCTCTGCAGCCATCCGCATCCGGTCGTACTGGCAGTCTCTCTTCGGTCCCTGGGTCAGGTATCTGCTCGAAAGGCTTGTTCTTCCTGAGGAAGGACCCAGCTCGGTCGACGGGGTTCTCGCACTTGAACAGATCCTAGTCGTTATACCCGATCTATTGGCTTTCCCGAGCTACGACGGGCACGGAAAAGGCGATCTCGAGATGGTGGTCAGCTCAACACCCTATCTCCTTTCGTGCTTCATGCGTGTATGGATACGAGCCATCGAAACCAACCACGGTACATGGGGCGTGTGGTCTTCTATAATGGCGAAAGTCGCCAGGTCAGCCCTCAAGGGTCAACAAGTACAGCATAGTGGATGGGACTTGGACCGCACAGAGACAGAAATCGGCCTTGCTGTCGTTCGTCATCTGAATCGCGAAATTCCTCGCATATCCAAGATGAGCCACGGCGACTTTATCTTTCTGAAGGAATTCATCACGAGTATATCCGTACTCTGGCCGGCTGATGAACACCCTCTCATCCATCCGAGTGTTGCAGAATATAGCATACCTACGATGGTATCTCTCCTCGCCGGCTTGACACGGAAGCGAGACAGCACATGGGATGAACCTTCCCTGGCCGACGGTTGGGCGATACCAGACGAAACGAAGCCCTCTTTTCAAATGATATACGGCGCGTCCGGCACCCTTGGCTTACTTTGCGCTCAGGGTCCATTCTATGTTTCCCAGATCTTGAAAGCAGGATTTCTCAAGGTCATCTTCTGGGCCCACCCGAATGTATACAGGAGCTCAATCGGACACCCGAGCATGGCGCACGATACAATGATTGAGGAACCTTGGGATAAGATTCTGGCAGGGATATCAAGCCTGCTAATGTACCCTTCGACGTTGCATCAGTTCATGAAAGCAGTCCGGAGCCTCATAAAACTTGATCGGGAAAGCTTGGAGACCTCGGAAGATATGCTGCGGTCCAACTCCGACAAGGTCTGGACACGTTGGATGCAGACCAAGGCATGAGCATACGAGATCAGAAGTTATCGTCGTGTTCTCAAGGAAAAAGGGACTCTTTGGTTGTGTACCTACAAGAAGGTGAGCACTCAAGTGAAATCGGAGGAAGTAAGGCGGCTTGACAGTAATTCCTAGTGCATACATCACTCAGTGTAACGAAAAGGAGCCGAACATACAACGTTACCTCCGTTGTTGCGGATGTTCGCACACGATATACTGCTCAAGGGCCTGCCAAAGGTTAGACTGGGCGAATGGACATCGAAATAAATGCAAGAAGGCTTCCTTGCAAGTCGATGACACGGACAGTACGTTGTTCCTTCTTTTCATCTTTCCGCGCACTCATCGTAGCCACAGGTGAGCTCGAATATGAGGTCCTAGATTGGAATGAGGAGCATTTCTTTCTTGAACTGACCAAATGCGTGGTCCAGAAACATGCTCGTTACATCGAGGGGGAAGTTGACGAATTCTTCTCCGACTTGTCGTAGGAAAGAGGGAAAATGACACCGGACTTACGGCTGCTAAAGAAGAGAGCAAAGAGTCCCATCGTGCTGATTGACTTTGAGATATCATCTGCGAGCCCAACAACCGACAATATCCATGTCATTCACTCACACTCTCTGGAGTACTTTCTCGAATCACGCTTCGAGGAGGACTCGCTTGCCATACTGGCAGACCAGGTCATCGAGCGGTGGCTAGAGCCCGACTGCAAACATGACAATATCCTCGTGGTTGCCTTGTTTGACAAGGGTACGAGAGGCTCGCCCGTACACATCAAATATCTCGCCGAGTTTCCGTTGGCAGCCAGTGGCGGTCACAGCCGAGTAACGGACAGGGGTCTCGTGGAGGATACCCATGACATCCTCGACTAAATCTCCTGTAAAACCTAGCTACCGTGGACGGATACCTCCCCTACAACTTGTGGCACGACTTCCTCGAACTTGGAGTTATAAGGAGAACAGATTCCTCAGTGATAATTCATACTTGCAACGTACCTACGGGCAGTCGATGTTCGTGTTGTTCACTCGTACTCCTTGGAGTACTCTCTCAGACATCATTCCGAAGAGAGCCGCTTTACTGGTGCTACTGGGGGACCGGGTCATTGAGCAATGGCAGGAACACGGCTGCAACCAGGACACTATCCTGGGAGGTTGCCCGGTTCGCCACTGCCAGTGGTACGAGAGGTTCGTCTGCATAGGTCAAACATCTTGTGGAGGTCCCTTGTGTCACATTCGTACAGCAAACAGCATCTCGCGGAGGACATTGACGACACTCTGGACTGATTTGTCTGCGGGAGTTGGTACGTACAGCCCTTGGCTGCCTGTAGTCCACGACTCGCCGCACGATTTCTTCGGTAACAAGGAACAAATTATAGATTTCTTAGAACTGATTGATACTTACAACAGCCTATGAGATCACTCGTAAGCATGAGATAAGATGAGGTGATTTCTCCCACCGGATAGGATGTCGCATCCCGCAGAATTAAGGAGATGAAACTAGGCCTGTAACCGACTTGTAACTAACCTGACTGTGATGGGAGTTTGAGAGGAAGTTTGAGAGACGTACAACGCCGTACACAAGGACAAACATGAGATATATCCCCTTGTCTCGAACTGCCACCGCGTAGCGCGTTCTTCCCCGTTCTTCATCGCTTTAGATAGCAAATAGCGCGTAAATACACTCTAGCTCAACCTTCACCTCAATCGCTGAATGCACGCTTCTGGCAGTCTACAACATCCTCCCCAAAATCGCGGCATTTCCCCTCTCAGAGAGCGTACATTGTCATCCCTTTCAAGGCCTTCCTCTCGTTCTTCAGTACGGTCGAATCGAGCACCGAGTCCTTCATTTTCATACGAAGATCCAGGTGCGACTTGGTTACCATCAGAAAGGGTTACGATACTAACGCTCGTTGTATATTTCAATTTGTTCCCAGTTGCTGTACGAAACCAAATTTCTACTCTCAGGCATAGTATCCGACAGCAACAAGCGCAAGTTCACAATCTAGAGAACGTTATTCTTCGAGGTCCTCGTCCCTACGCCGACATATCCTTTTCAGACCCATCTCCTCCAGTCATGACTGCAGCGTCACCTCCTTCATCATACACAGCAGGGAGTTCATCAGGGAAGATAAACCGTCGGAGCAGTTTTGAAGTTCTTCAAGGCATTGCAGGCCCAGATTCCAGCTTACCCCTACCAACACCAACGCATTTGAATGGACTCGACGAGAGCGGCGGAATTCGAGAGGGCATACCTATGACGTTTGGTAGCCCAGGGACCCCAACACACTATAAACGGGCATCCAGTCCGACACGGACACTCAGTCGTGCGTTGTCCTTACCTTTTTCGTAATCAACTTCGAGCTTATCATTTACTGCTTGGTCCACACAAAACGTGGTGGTCGTGATGGTTTAGGGATACCAGTAGCTTCAGTTGGTTAGTTTCTCCGACTCTCTTGCATCATAACCACCATGTTCACGCCACACTCCACTTCTCCTTCCCCTCCATCTCCCGCTGCGGTCACCACAGGCAATGCACGGGCGCTCGCAGATGGAGGCCAGTCATCCTCTAATCAACGCTCACCGACGTCGGCGAGCGATAAATTATCACCTTTGGATGTTGACGCATCGTCACTCTCATTACCACCGCCTTCACCGAGAAGAGCATCATTGACACCGGGAGGCACCACCAAAGTCCTGGCCGACTTACAGACGGGTGTCATCAACGCACGGAACGCACTGGAAAATACTAAAGCCCAGCTTAGGCTATCTCAGCGCACCGTTGCACAGCTCACTAGACAGACTGAAGATTTGAAGGAAGGGAGGGAGAGGCTCAGATTAGAGAACGAGGGTTTGAATAACGTTGTGGCGCGGAAGGAGAGGCTGTTACAGGAAGTGAGCATTCTTCATTTGTGTTGTCGGAACGTTCCCTGATTGCAACTGCCTACAGGTTCTAGAACGAGCGAGGAAGGCGGAAGCAGAAGCAGCACAGCTGAAAAGTCAGTTGAAGACAGAGACGGCGACCTCGAAGAAATCGATTCGTGAGATGGAAAGCCAACTTTCGGAATCCACTGCGTTGTCACAGAAGAGCGAAAGAGAGTATATCACCTTGAGGGACTCACTAAAGTCTATGACAGAATCTTGGAAGCACGAGACGGATAGGCTGAGGGAAGAAATACGCAAACGAGACGAGAGATGGAAAAACGAGGGACAGGCGATGGGTAAGAAGTACAGACTACTGGTCGAGGAGGTACAGAAAGCTAGAGAACGAGAGGACCTGAACAAGCTCAGAGAAGAGGATCGGAAGTTAAACAAGGAGATCGAGGAGTTGTGGAAGGAAGAAATTGAACAGCTGAAGGCAGAAGTTGCGCGGAGTACCGAAGAGCAGAAGAAAGCTACTAAAACTACAACGTGGGTATTGAGACAGTTTTGCGCTTTCTGTAATCGCTGACTGTGGCTTGTTTATAGGCATCTTGCTGAAGAATTAGCGAGGTTGAGAAGGCTCATGCAGCAGTTACCTACCACTGACGAGGAAACACCGCCCGAGTCTTGATTATCCTGTCGAGCATCACATCATTCACTTATACTCTACATCTTGCATCTTCAATGTATTGATTAGGAACATTATCCATCCATTCATTCATTTTATCTCTCATCATTCATGAATACCTGCATTCGTTCACTGTTCACATTTCACGCTATCGCCTGGCTTTCTACATATGCTTTCATTCTCAGGACTTTCTCTTTCCTGCATACCCCACACGTATCATATCTAGCGACTCGCACGGTCATCCGCAATCTACATTCGTTCACTGCTCTAGAGGCTTGCCTTGACCAGAATCGCCTGACTATCAGACCTGATTCTGAGGGACTTGGTGGGGACTTTCGACCCGCATGTGGTCGGGTCCGGATTCTTCAAGGGCCCGAGAAAGCCGGATTCCATATGTTGTCGGCTTGTGAATTTTCGACATATATAAAGGGGCGGTCATTCTTTCTCTGTCACTGACCACCACCACCGGCTACTCCCTACTCATCATTCGCCGCGGCGACAAATTGTTCCTTTCTTCCCACTACAACTTTGACTCCTGGAAACAATGGCCACAATAACGACCCCTATTACTGAATTATTTGGGATTAAGCATCCCGTTCTACTGGCTGGAATGAACGTTGCGGCAGGGCCGGAGCTAGCAGCTGCTGTAACTAACGCTGGAGGCTTGGGGGTTATTGGCGGGTTTGGTTACACACCCAAGGTGCTTCGTCAACAGGTACGATGTCCTCTCATCAATGCTCGAACCGTATCAGCGAAGGGAACTCACACGACTCGCTATACCATAGATCAAGGCCGTCAAACAGGACCTGAAGGACCCAAACGCACCGTTTGGCGTCGATCTGCTACTCCCTCAAGTCGGCGGGAATGCCAGGAAGACCAATGTACGTTGAAGTTCCCCCTTCAACGACCTAGCGGATCACGAATTCATGAACAATCCTTCTAGTACGACTATACTAAGGGTGCTCTCAACGAACTCATCGACGTCATAATCGAGGAGAAAACCAAACTGTTCGTCTGTGCTGTCGGTGTTCCCCCTAAACACGTCGTCGAGAAACTCCATAAAGCCGGAATCCCCGTCATGAACATGGTTGGACACCCGAAACACGTTCAGAAAGCCCTCGACTCTGGTGTCGATCTCATCTGTGCGCAGGCAGGTGAGGGAGGGGGTCACACGGGCGATACGCCAGCGAGCATCTTGATACCGGCTTGTGTGGACGCGGTCAAGGGAAAGAAGTCCCCGTTGACCGGGAAGCCGGTATATGTGATTGGTGCGGGTGCAGTATATGACGGGAGGAGTTTGGCGGCGAATCTGATGTGGGGTGCTCAGGCCGTTTGTGAGTCTCCTTTACTCTCTTCTCGTCATTGTGCGCAGCGTTCCAACTCGGATATTTGTATCTTCTGTGTTCTAGGGGTCGGAACGCGTTTTGTCGCGTCTGTGGAGGCAGGCGCACCGAAAGTCCACAAAGATATCATTGTCCAATCGACTTTCGGTGATGATATGCGAACCATCATTTTTACTGGTCGGCCTTTGCGAGTAAAGAAGACGCCTTACGTCGAGGATTGGTATGAAACCGTTCATTCGTTCTGTAAGTTCCATCAACTGACCATTCCGCAGGGAGAAGAATAAACAGCAGGAAATCAAGGAATTGACCTCCAAGGGTATTTTACCCGTTGAGCATGATGTGTCACAACACCCGGAGAAATCAATGTCCGCTCGTCCGTGGTTGATGGGCTCGGTGGCTGCGGTGAGTGTTCAAGAGTCATCTTGCGAGAATGCTTGAATGACTCAACGAGGAATGTAGTTAATCAAGGAAGTTTTACCTGCGAAAGACATTGTCGAGGGCATGGTCAATGAAGCTGCGGAGATCCTGCAGAGTGGCAGCCAGCTCGTTAAAGCCGCACCTTCCAAGGCTAAGCTATAGGGAAGGGGCAAAAACCGACATTCTTGTCCAACGTACTTTATGATTTTACAGTCGACCCTTTCGACTGCTACTGCATATTTGCTTACCGTTACACGTGCTTCATCTGTATCTTTTTAGTTGGTCTAGTTCGATTATAATGTACGTTCACCACGACTTCATGCCACTGGGGCATCCCGTAGCCAAGACTGTCGCAACGTCGGCAGGCAAGGTGTAGACTCGTTTCGAACTAGTATCAGTGCCGGAGCTCTGCATATTGTTGTACTTCCACTGATTACAACCACGTAGTAAATAGCAGTCTATATCCACCCGTATGTACCTAAATTTTAGTCCCGTACGCTATCCTGACGACATCGAAAAGTTGATCTGTCCCTGTACGTGCTTGTTTTCAACCGAAATATAAGATCCCCACAGAATTCGTATCCTCGTCGGCCTGGTAAGGTACACGAAAATTCATCAGGAGGCATAGGAAAAGGAGGACCAGGGCACTTCACCTTGAGACCAATTACCCTCTCCTGGTCCAACATCACACTATCAAAATCATACTTCTCCTTCGTCCGACTCTCCACAAATGGTAAATTGGTGACTATGTCCTCAGAAAACGCGCCTTGGGTCTCCTGGGGTAGCCCATGTGGCCCTCGCCTGACAATAGGCCCATAGATGTCCCGATGTTGGCGTTGTTCTTCAGAATCCTTTTCCATCTCCATCTCCACCATCCTAATATTGTCCGGGTCGTAATCATAAATCACCACACTGACAGGTGGAGGAGGTCGAAGAAATCCATCATCCGAATTGTCGTCGTCATCTTCCTCTCCAGGGCCGTCCCTCCGAATCATAGCAAAGCGCTGCCCACAAGCCTCCGTAATCCATCGGGACGTGAGACTCCCGCTGCCATAGAAGCAATGGACGATAGACGGGGCCCACTCCGACCATGGGGTCGGGATAGGCGTCCCATCGTCTGCCCGGGAGGCGGGTTGTAGTTCGGCCAAAGCCTTCCGGTGCACCACTAGTGTGACGAGCGAAGCGTCTTGCATGAGCATCCCACTCCGAATCCAAACATGCAGAAGAACGACCGAATTGTCTGCAGATGCGTAGAAGGGGCTGTTCGTCTTCAATGAGGCGCCCGGGGTGTTCGGATTTGGGTCAGATCGGCATGATATGTATTGGATGGCGGAGCCTGGGGACACTAAGAATAGGTGAAGCGAACAGAGAGGGTGTTTGGGCGAAGGTTCGCCAAGGGCCGGTATTCTCCATATCTCTAGGAGGTCGTCCGAGAGCTGCGGAATGAGGAGGGTGTTTTCATTCAAGAAAACTACGCCTTCGTAGGTATCTGAACCATGTTTCCTCTTCGGACTCAAGGGTGAGATAGAGTATCATTCCACGAGGAATGGAGACATACCATGAGAATTCTACCCGTCTTCCAATGGAACACATTGACACATGGGGCTAAAACCCCTCTCCTGAAGTTCGTAACCAGTGCGATATGATCGCCTGCGATCTCACAGTACACTGCAGGAGTACCCCAGTCGCTTTCGGGACCCATAAGATTCAAGATGGGTTGCTTTGCGAGAGGATGAGGTTGCCCGGTAGAAAACTGGTAGATAGAAAGCTTGAGGTTGACCATCGGAAACATTTGACCAATTGTCAGCCGCTCTCTGGAAGTGTGGTCAAATTATTGCCGAGAACGGTTTGGAAGCCACACACCCAGTAACGACGCATATCATATCATGTTCGTATCGATTGGAAGCAAAGTCTATAATCTTCGCGTCCTGACCAGTAGGCTTGAATTCCTTCCATTGAACAACGTCGCTGGGTGTCCTCGGAAGATCAAGATATTTTAGTTTTTTTCTGTCCACTGCACCCAGATAATAGGTGCCACTCGACAGGTCGTAGATACTGGCTTCTGGAAACTTGATTGGAACAGTCACAGTGAAGCTGGGAATCCCATGCAGCCATGCGTGCCTCTGCTTGTACAAGAGTGATAACTTCTCTGCATGACTAAGACGATTATCGGGGTTGTCGACTGCCTTGTAAAGAAGGAGATGTCGAAGGTAGGAGAGTGTAGCTGAACTGGACACGATTTCGTGTGCTAATCGACCTGTTTGGGAGAACCGTGCAATGTCGGGCGCTGGCAGACGAGATAGAACGAGAGCAACGAGTTCTGGAGGAAATTTGAGTATTTCCAGAGTACTTTGAGAGCCTTGGGTTAGAAAAAATATATTCGTCAATAAGATTTACTACAGTGTAAGCTACAGAGGTATAGAGACGCACTTGTGTCAGAGTTCATCGCGGTAAGAGAACAAGAGTTACTTAGCGGTTTAGCGCCGCACGGTGTAACAATAAATACCGGGTACGTATGACGCAACCCCTGGAGTACGCCTCATCACGTGCTACCTTCCGGGATGCGTCCCGGAAACCGGCAATCAACGTTCAAACTCGTTACTCACCCGAGTTTCTTGTTTCACCCAAGCTCGTGAGCTCTTCCTCCATCAAGAAATGCCATAGCTAACCAACATTCTGTACCAAGATGGCAACAATTGCAACCACCATACTTTCTCGCTCAACATCCACTATCATCTCTCACCTCACCCGTTTCAAGGCAACGCACTATGATCCAGCCAGACACTCGCTTTTCTTCACACTCTCACCTCCAAGTTCGAATGAAGACTTGGCTTCACTCGTGAACTCATTGACCAGTTTTTCCGAAAAGAATGTCGGGTGTATCTCTTCCTCAGAACAAAGTCATAGTCAGGATGTCATAACTTGCTCAGTCGCTTTATTGGACAATTCAAATACTTCGTTATTCCGTTCGACGATACCTGGGAGGGAAATGACACAGGTCGGCAGATGGCACGCGTATGCACAGAAGGATAACAAGCCCCGGCTCACGGAGCGAGAGTTGGACACACTTGGATGGTCACCTAGTGCTAATGGTCGTGTTTCGGGTGGTGGTGGTGTGGATTGGGAGGTAGTTTGGGATAAGACGACGCACAATGAAGAGGTCTACGAGACTCTTCCTGAGGAGATGAAAGGCGTCAAGTAAGTCAGTCAATCCAACACTTATCCATCTATTACTGACCGGTCATTTTGTTTCAAGGCCAGACACTGTCAGTCAGATTCTATACCTATCAGACCAATCGCCGGAAGGTCTTGTGTCGATTTTACGCACCCGCTTTCCGACCGCATCACAGGTCTGTCGGGTCTCAGGATTCTGAGATGACAGATGTCTCATTGTTCGCGCTCTCCTTCACCTTAGCTAGCTCGGGCTAATAGCATCTTCAACTCCGTTCATTACCGGACGACCCGTGACGCTGTTCCATAACGGAAAGATTTACGAAGACGGTGCCGTTGGAATTTCATTCACCTCCGACAAGCCGTTGAGTCTTAGCCTGCAATTGCCGGAAGACGTAACACCTCTAGGGGAGGAAATGATCGTCACCAGGTGAGCGAAAACATTCGCATACGCATCTCACAGACTGTTGACTCCTTAGTCTCCAATTCCAGAGCAGAAGGCAACCTCATTAACACGCTCGACAACTCCAACCCCACGCGTCTTCTCCTACGGGCAATCCAAACTGCCGGGATAGATTCAACCTCTGAAGCAGCCATTCTGTTCAAGGAAGAAGAAGAATTTTACCTAGGAGTTCTTCAAAACCACAAGATAACCCAAATATTCGGTGTCATGTCGGGAGATACCTCTCGAGGAACCATTGCGTTGAATACGACGCGTGCGCCTCCCTTGGGCGCGAAGGTTCGGGTAAGTTCGCTTTCGATTACTACGGCCCTCCCAACCTGAGACTTCTCAATTACAGTTCTTCCATCGTACGAAAAGGGCAGCAGGCACGGCAACCTCATCCCCAAGTGTTTTGGCGACGAAACCTACGGCTTTTTTTAAGGTAGCAAAACCTGAGGAACTTCAACGCGCCGGCGACGGTCTCCCAACAGACCCCGTCATATTAGAGAACACGTTCTTCGCTGCGAGTGAGAATGGGTTTATGGTGGCTAGAGGGGGAGAGAGTGGAGAAGTTCCATGGACATGTCGGGTCCCGGAGTGTGTAGCAAGTTCAAAGCTATGATGAGGTCGAAGTGCCCACATCAAAAGGCACATAATTACAGTACGTGACGGTGGTGAGACCTGAGCCGGCTGCTCATGCAGATAATAGTGCTCAACTTCCTTGTGTATCCAAGTCTTGAACTGATTCTATGGTACCATCAATAAACGAAGCAACGTAGATCGAGAGTAAAGTCGAGGCAAGGCTCGGAACTGCCGCGCCGCTGCCCGAGCTCCGAGACGTCATCAAATCTATAAGTTCGGCGTCCGTACGTGCAACTAGCGTTCATTCTTCTCCAAAAACGTGTCGCAGGGCTGCGACTCGCTCCTCGAGAGTCCAAACAACGATGGCCCATATATTCTGTTTGCCGCAAGAGTTGCTGTTAGAAATCCCTTGACAAAATTCTTCGTTCCACAATCCCGAGGAGACGATTTGGGTGACTGGGAAAGTATGCAGGTGTCAACGCACAGGTTCTATCGTTGTATGACTCTCACTCATATTGACCTTCACATATCATATCTGATTTCGATCACTTTTCCGGCGTAAATTTTGAGCGAACGAATCATGGTAGAATTTACCGGCCATTGATCGTGACCTCAAGCATCTGGAAAATAACTCAGGGAATGCAATACGCAAGGCTAGTGAGGTGGGTTGGTGGGTTGCCTCGCTAGGAACCTTGACTCGAGAATGACCTACTATATGATCCCGACTTCCGGTGGGTGGCGGATGAACACCAGCCTCCAGGCCAGCGCACGACAATCGGACTCATGGACATTGCAGACTATGATGTTTGAGTGCTTCAACTCGGGGAGATTGTATGATGGTTGTAAACGAGCCCTTCTTCTTGGCCAGACATCTGACTTAGTACGGCTCAGTGGGGTCAATCCAGCAGAACCAAGTTCATGTTCACAAACTTTATCAGGGAACACCTGCCTCCGCCTAATTTGATAGAACAAGGGTAGTATATCCTATTACCTGACGAACTTCCATGGCACTTCGAGAAGCAACTTCGATTCAACCGTCTGACATGCTCAAATTCTTGATCAGCCGCTCAGCTTCTTTCGACCTCGGCCTGATCGAGCACTGGAAAGGGACGGGGTGACTGGCCATATTCGGGTATCAGAGGGCACCCAGACACTCCCAAGGGTTGAAACTCACCAGATGAATCCAGGAAGATACTCATAAGTTGGTTCGATCACAGACCCGTCCTTGTCGACCGGTTTCTCAATGGTAAAAACGGCGAGCACGGAAGAAATCACGCTGGGACGCGCAGATATCTGGGTGAGTACCGATGTACAACTGTAGTGAGCTGCGAGCTTACTTCCATACAGACGCCTGGGCCATGTGTCTTCCTGGGCAGATTCTGGGAGTTTCCAAACAAGGTGGTCAGAATCCTGCCCCAATGGTAAGCGACGTTATGCCCACATACCTCTTGCCAAAACCAAAGAACGCGCGCGTCGGGTCTTGAACGTCAGGATTGAGTTTGCCATCGGGCGTCAAGAACCGCTCAGGTTTGAATGAGAAGGGTTCAGGATACACAGACTTTGTGTGTCGCGTTACTCGCAAGCTAGTATCAGCAGTGATTGAGAAAAAATACGTACCTCGTCATGTAATATTGCCCTGTGCATGGTGAACTCAGTCACGGCTCGTACGAAAAAGGATAGAACATGAACAATGTACCATATATTGGGCAGGACAATCGAACCAGCAGGGATTCGGTAACCTCGGTAGATGTCCTCTTTGTCCGTGCGGCGGGGTAAACCTGTGACTCGGAGAGGTCAGCGACAGTAGAAGC